>PVKA01000924.1:113728-167438 GCA_004027165.1 Ctenomys sociabilis
CTGGGTATGGAACTCAGGCCCTCACGCTTGCCAGGCAAGCTCTTATTTTACTGAGCCATCTCCCCAGTCCTGGTTCTTTTCATAGTTTTCTTTTTCTTCTTATAATCTCAGTCTAATTTTAAATACACTTAAGATAATTATGTTACAGTATAGTCAGTTATGTTAACTACAATAACTGTGTGAATCTCCTGCACTCCACTTTTCTGATATTTGTGGTAATGTTTAATCGAGTGTCTGATTGTGTATGACAAATTATGAGGATAACTATATTCTGGTTGAAGCATTTTCCTCCACAAAGTTGTAGTTTTTGCTCCTAGCAGACAGTTACATAGTCAAGTATCATCTTTATGCACTAGAGTTTGCATTTATGTTATGATATTTGGCTGTAGTTTCTTCCTATTTCAGGAATGTATGTGGCCAGATTTTGACAGAAAATCGCTCCAATTTGACAGGTCATAAGCTTCAACTTGTACTAAGACTGAAATTAATATTCAGCTATTTGATTTCTCTTTGTTGTTAGACAAACAACCATATTAAACATTGTATTAAATGTAGAGTCTTCCTTCCTCTCTGGTATAAATTTTGATCTCAGATGCCTTTGCTGCCTAGCTTGCTCTTTGATGCTAACACTTGTTCTTGTTGTTGTTTTTTAATTTGGTTCCATCTATTATAGTTGATTGCAGTAGGAATACTGATTGGAAGGAAGGTAAGCTTGCTTATCCTGGAGATGGAAACATTCTAATTGTATTTTAGTAATATGTCCCTTAATTTAAGAAAATGAGGATACAAAGATACGATGCTAAATGGGAATTTGGAGGGCTTCCTTTTAACTTTCAAAAGTTGCAGGGGCCAGGGAGATGGCTCAGTAGAAGAAGCACTTCCCTGGCCAGCACAAGGGTCTAAGTTCAATCCCTGGTTCTGCCAAAAATAAATAAATGAACAAACAAACAAATAAATAAATGTAAAACAAGCACAAGGGCCAAGTTCAATCCTTGGTTCTGCCAAAACAAAAAGCTGTTAAAGAAGGTCCATAGGCAGAGAGAAGAAGCAAGCACAAGGGCTCTTGTGCTTCCTCTTGCTTTGATTTCTACTCTATTTCGATTTTATGTTCCATGAATTAATTTTGATTCAAGCGTCATCTTGTGGAATCATATAGGTGTAAAATGACAGACTTGAACTTAGACTTTAATATTTTCCTTTATAAAGTCCTCTACTTCCACTTAGTCATAAGGTGCTATAATTTCTTTTTTTCCAAGGCCTTTTAAGCCTTTTAAACATACTCTCTGCTTTCTTTCTTTCAATTACCACCATTTTTATCACCTCAGGTATAAAATACTTGAAAATGACATAGTCTTTCAATTGTAGGCTTCCTCCATTTAATTCATCTGACATTTTCTCATGAGCGACTCTAATTTATAGTCCTGTCAGAATACTACTCCTTCATTAAAAACTCACAGTGTACCCTATCTTTACTGCACAGAGTTTAATAAACTGAAATCCCCCCTGCTCTGACCTATCTACCTTGGTAAGATTGCTTTGTGCTGCTGCCCAATCTCTGCTCATGTGGAGTGAGCATTTTTCCTTATCCTTCTCTTACTGAGGCCCATTGTGCATGTACTCTACAGGCTGGCATTCTCATCTCTTTTGAGGTGGATTCCCTTTCTCTTTCTCTCCATACCACATACCTCGCACTCTTTGTTTCTAAGCGTGCTAGTTTAAATTTACCTAACTGTGATGAATGAAATCAGTATTGGTACAGAATTTTCAAGAAAATCACTGTTTTCCCTAAAACCAGAGAGTCAATAAGGGAATGGCATAAATATCTCCAAAGAATCTCACAGCTACCCTTTATTGGCTGTTTTATATAAAAATAAATCTCTTTATTGTCAGAGAGATTAATGCTATTGAGATCATTCATTTCCTTACAGTCTCTGCTGAGTAATATCCCAATTAATCTCACTATTTTCAAATTCATTCTTCTTGCATGTGTTGAAGGATCCTTAGCTGCATGATCACGCTACCTCACTGTCTGAATCCTTTCAAAACATTGACCTCTTATGGTCATTTTGACCTTGGGAAAGAACCATCTGGTACAGTATCAGGTCCAGTGGATAAGGTAGATGAAGACCTACAGTCACATTTACACACACCTGCCTTTCTGTTGGGTAACCTTCAGCAGTAGCATTTGCCCTATATTTTTTCCCACACATCATGAAAACACGCACTAAGGAGAACTTCCAGAACTGCTTCAGAAAGTGGCAAGAATGATGGGGTATGTGTGTTCAAAGTAAGGGCAAGATTTTGAAACAGATTAATGGCAACGTGTCTTGTACCACAATAAACTTGTTATTTAAGCATCCACAATAATTTTCACCCCACCTCCTTGAGTACATATGCTGTATTTCAATATATACCTCACTAATAACCTTCATACTTCAAAGCTTTCAATAAGACCCAATAATTTAAACATAGAATTTAAGTTTCTTTCTATTATTTGTCTCATGCTTATTCCTGCAGCCTATCTATCTATCTATCTATCTATCTATCTATCTATCTATCTATCTATCTATCTATCATCTATCTATCTATATCTTCATATATATATGTCTATATCTTCCTATATATTATGAGCATTGCAACTATCATACCAGCATTTGACTACATTGGATATCATGTCTGTGACTCAGCACTTGTGAGTGCAAACATAAGAACCGAACGACCCCCTGACGAGAAGACATCTTCCTGAGGCTTAATGCAAGACAGGTGTGTTTGAGGACTATGTATGAGAACAAGCCCCAAGGCCCAGAAAATCAAAGCCACTTTAGCCCACACCCAGCCTGGCTTCTGCAGCAAGTCTTGAATTCTTCCAGCAAGTTGAGTGAGCTTGGATATGCATCTCGCCCCAAACAAACTTCTGCTGACACTTAAGTCCTTTCCAGCAGCTGGATTATAAGCGGCAAAGCCCTCGCTGAGCCACCCCCAGTCTTGTATCCCACCAAAACCGTGGGCTAATAATTGTGTGGTCTTTGGGGCTGCTATTGGAGATGACACTGCAAGAGGTGGTTAATCATTTAGTGCTGTTTCTCACCTTCAGACTTCTGTGTTTCAAAAAAACTTGTCTTTGATGAGAAAGAAATCATTTATACAAAACCTGTCATTTTTTGCTAATTATGCTTTTTGTAAAATACAAATAATGATTCGTTATAATGGTTCAGAACTGTGTTGCATGTGGGCAGGAATCTTGGTCCTCCTTATGGCTGGACTGAGGGGTGCATCTTTAAGAGGAACTACACAGGGGTCTCTGGGCCATGACAAGCACCACACGCAGAAAAGATTAAGGATGTTATCATGGAATCTTGAATTAATTCTCATGTCAAGTTATTATGAAACAACCAGCTTTCACCCCCTCCCCTCTACCTTCCTGCCTTACCACGTGGTCTGTGTCAGACATGTCCTCCTAAAGGCTGAGGGGTGACTCAGTTAAAAGGGTTCTTACCACAGACCATTTGCTCTTGGACTTTCATCCTCCCACAGTGAGCTAACTTGTTCCCCTTCTGGATAAGTTTCCAACCTTGTGTGTTCAGTTATGGAAAGGAGAAGCAGACTAATTCAAGTAGGCATGTTGCACGTTCCATTCACTTATCCTGAGGATGAACAACATAGTATTATTCTATATGTGTACATGGCCTACCACCTCTAAACAGTATTGTAGGCAGCCAGATGGTTCCCTGAAATCCTTCCTGTTCACATGACTACTGTTCGGACATCCTTGGCTTTCTCTTTTTCCCTGGAATGTTCTTCCTCTTTTCCTATGATGGACACCTTATTCCTCATTCAAAGTGAACTGCAATTTCATTCCTGTTTCTTTATCTTTGAATATTGATGCTTAGTCATCTAATAGTTGTTGATAAAGCATATTTGATTTCAGAGGGTAGGAACATTACCTAGGTTCTCATGCTTTCCTCGGCCTCTTCCTGTGCTAGGTAAGAATGCTGCCTGCACTAGTGAGGTAAGCACCAAATAAAAATGATCTGTTTCTGTTTGCTGTGTCTTCTCTAAAGTTCCTGTGTTCAAGAACTCATCTTCTTGGACCAGCAAGATAGCTCAGCAAAGTGCCTGCTTAGGCAAGGCACACACACACACACACACACACACACACACACAGAGAGAGAGAGAGAGAGAGAGAGAGAGAGAGAGAGAGAGAGAGAGAGAGAATTCATCTTTTTGAGAGAGACCAAAAACATTTTTAGGAGCAAATATGCATAAAAATTATTTTATAACATTACTAGAGGAGAATATATTTACTCTGACAAAAAAATTCAAAAAGTGAACAATGAGCAAAGTATATAGTTATTTTACCAAAAACAGAATTACATTTTTAGCTAATTCTTGTGCATTCTTTGAGTCCAAGACAGCACTATAATACTTCACGTCATCTCATTCATGCCTTTCCTCCATCCTCTGGGGCCATAGGGAGAAGAATTAACAGTGTACAGCCTTGGAAAATTATCTTTTTTCGTGGGCTTTTGGTAGAGGTGACCGAAACTAATATATACATGCTATTAGAAGAAGACCTGCTGTCTCTCAAGTAAATATTTGTTTAAAAAAGAGGTAATAAATGAAAACAAGAGACAAGAAAAAAGAATGTCATAGGACTGTCCTGCTAAAATGCTGTATATGGTTAGATTTCTAAATTTCTGTTCAAAAATATTGTTTATCCTATTTTAAAAATATTTTTTAATTTTTCTTCATATTCTGTAGGGACTTAAAGTTTAACATATCAATATTTGATGGAAAATATCTGTTTCATGTTATGTCTGAGATGTATGATATTCCGACAGATAGTGAGGTTAAGTTCAACTGCCTATGTTGCAGGGTAATAATAATAAGCTTCTCTTCTGGAGGGCTAACAACTTAAGTTTTCAGAACAAAAATTACAGAAAAAGGAGGGTTACCAGGACAGCTTGCGTTTTGGCCCTAGCCTTTCAAGGCCAGGACATAGGAGAACCTGTACTGCATCATCATGTAACTCAGTTGTGTCTCAAGCTTTCTGATCAAGGAGATTATGGGGCCACAGAGCAAAGTGACTGATGATGTAGAATGTGCCTAAGGAGAGTCACATGGAGAGAAAACATTCTCTCAGGCTTTTACAACCCTGTGGTACAGGGTTTCAGGCTGAATCCTGAGGGGATCTGACTAACCTTGTTAGATAAAAAGTTACATTTCTTATGTAGGTCATGCTTTATCTTGGTCTTAACTATCAGGCAGAAAAGGATAAAAAATGAAGTATAAAAAGTAAAGCCATATTAATATGCTGAGCTATAAAAAGCTCAAGTCAGCAACTTCTGACATTGCCAGTTCTACGGATAACCCACTACTATATCGGAATATTTTGCTGAATATTTAAAAGACCATGGAATACCCATCTCTCACAAAACTAAACTCAAAAATATGACATAAATGAAGGCATATTTTGTAACTGTATATTCCAAATAGAGTGGATATACAGCTACTTTCTCTTAATTCAAAGAATAGAAAGATTTGTTCTAATACTGTTTGTGGACAGGATATCATGTCTGCATCTCGTACTGTGAATAAGCACTAAGAAGACAACAATATGCAGTACATTAATTACTGAAACTGTCCTACTAATTGGTTTTGAAACTGTCTCATTGCTATTTGTTTCTCAATAAAATTATTAAAAACAACAATAACAAAAGAGAAGAATGCCTGCCCTCAAGTAACACTATGTGAATGTCAGCCAGGATTAGTGTAATACAATGAGATGAATTCTAGATATGTGCAAACACTGGCTAGAATGGCTGGGGAGATGGGTCAGTGGAATAAGCACCTGCCTGGCAAGCACAAAGGCCTGAGTTCAAACCCCAGTTCCCCCTACAAAAAAAAAAAAATATTGGCTAAGGGAAAACAAGAGGGACTTGCTGAAGTTCACACCCAATCTGTGAGATCCCAGGTTGCAAGATTCTAACCACTAGACTATAAGAGTCATCATTTAAAAGTTTATTCTAGAGAAAAAGTATCGAGACAATGTTTTTATGAAAATTAACAAAGATGAAAATGAAATGCAGACAAGTATCAAATTTATCTCATGAAAGTGAGAACGTGAAATTAGCAGTATTAGTGGACACACTTGAGGGCTAGATCTTGATGAAGGCTAACTGTGCAGCCGACCACCGAGTGACTCTTTCTGTGACTCTACCTCAACTGGGAAGAACAAAACAAAAAACTGGGGACAAAGATGTTCATTGCTCTTTAAAAATAGCACAGTGGTTGAAAAAATTGTATTGTTTGTATTATTGAATGTAGTATTTGAATATATTTACATTATTCATAATGTAATAATATATAATTATACACAGTATTCTACTGGTATTAAATCCATATTGAACAATGTCATTGTACTAAAATGCATAGAAAATAATTTAAAAAGTATAATAACATGGGCCATTTGAATCAATTTTTATGAAAGAATTACAGGGACTGGGGAGATAGCTTAGCCATCTAAGAGCCTACTTGGCAAGGGCAAGGATTCAAGTTCATCCCCAGAGTCCTTTGAGTATGTCGATGACTAAGGGACCAGACGACCTCTGGCCCACTCAAAGCCTGGCCCGCTGTGGAGAGAGCACGGCAGGAGCCCTCACAGGATGAGCTCCTCTGTGCATGCGGCCTCACTCTGTGTTCACCTCAAGAACTTGTCTCCAAGTCTTTGGCTGAAGAGAAAACACGTGACTATTCGGTGTACTCTTTCACAGACCTTGATTTTCAAATAAATACATTAAAACCTCCAGAAAAAAAAAATACAAGTTTAATCCCCTGGAACCCAGGGTGCACCATGCCATCCCAGAAATGAATGAGGTGGCATAGGCCTACAATCCCAGTACTGGGGAGGCAGAGACAGGAGGATCACTACAAACTCAAACTGCATAGTGAGACCCTGTATCAAATAAATTTTAAAAAGAACTATATACATAATGAAATCTAATGAAGTATAACACCATGATGAAAACAGCTTTTATCCAGAGAGGGATAAACAGGTAGTGGCTTAATTTTCTATTTGAGTGTTTAATTACTATATATGTGTCTATAATAAGCCTATATTACATTCAATTTTTATTTTTTTAATTTAAAGGGAGCAGAAAATATAGATAAAAATGAAACAGATTCAAAACATGCTAGTAGGATGTAGCAATAATATTTCATTTAAAGTGACAAAAGAATAAAAACTAGTTAAAAAAAGTAAAGATCTGCTCCTAGATTACTGGAGATACAAAAATAAAGACTTGTGAATAGGTTCAAGATGTTAATGTTTATAAGAGCAATAATGCAAAATCACGATAGATAATCCAGCAGATGATACAATATTGTCTCACTTTTGAATCAGTGGTGCAGTGACTTAGAACATGTCCCCTTCATTCCTCATCTTGTCACACTGTGGATTTCCAGTGGATGCCGCCTGAGTGGGAGAAAAATACTGTGCCCAGCGCCTGTCCCAGGCTCCTAAGCCTTTCTTTCCATGTCTTTGTGGTTGCACGTAATGTTCAGCCATGGTCTTTATAACCACGCCAAGAGCCTCCAGGCGCCTAAACCGTTATCGACTGATCTATTTACAGCATCTATGTTTAACATAGATCATAGCTGAGTCTGTTAACGTCTGCAGCAATGCTTCCCAGGAGAAAAGGTGATGCAAAATATTCCCGTCTTCCCAAAATGTCAGCTGCCAGCATGTACACACAGCATCTCCCCAATGGCTTGGTTTGGTAAATGAGCAGAAAACATTACCTTGTTACTGAGACATAGTAAATACTGGGAATCAAAGCCTGACCTTTTACATTCCCTGCAGAGGAGGTCCTAGGTGTGCGCCTCCCACCTGACAGCATTTAAATGCATTTAGGTACCTCTAATAACAACAAATAGCCTTCACAGACTTCAACCAAAAAAGCACATTCATTTCTCTTCCCCCCACGGACAAACTTCTTGAATATCTGCTCCCTTCACTTTTTCATTTCCCTCTACGTCACTAAAAAAGAAAAGAAAAAGTAATTTAGGTTAACTTTTACCTTCAACAAGGTACCGAAAGCCTACACATTACCAACCGTCTTTGTACCACCACATCCCCCGACCATCTCCAAGTCATTATGTTACTTAATCTTTTATTTTCTAGTGTATTTGGTACAGGGTCTTACTGTAATCCTCGTGTTTTCTGCCTTCCCAGGCCTGTGCCACCACACCTGGACTCATTGGCTGGCTCAGTGCACCCAGGGGCAGGGCTGGGATCAAACCCCAGCCTCTGTGCTTGCCTATGTAAGTGCTTAGTCTGTTGAGCTACCTCACTGGTCCATAATTTAATATTAATACAGTTTTTGACAATGATGAACCCCCTCCTCTGAGGAACAGGGTGGATGTCACAACTTGGCACTCTGCTTTCTGCTTTTTTACCTTCAGTCCCTTTCTGTGGTTGCTTTTTCTGTCTTACTTGCAAACGTCCCTTCCTGTAATGATTGCATGTCATAGTATGAAGTCTGCAGGTCTCTCTTGTCCTTCTCCATGAGCACTGATGGGGCAAAGAGACACTTCTCTTTTGTAACTCCATTTAAAAAGTTGCCTTATGTCACTTAAGCTGTAGACAAACTCACTCCCTCGCTGCCTCCCCCATGTAGAAAGAAAAAAATCATAAAACAAATAGTTTTAACAAATTGGGAGGTAAGATAGATGTTAAGCCACAGCATCACATGACCAGCAGATGATCACCAGTGGGAAACGTAAATCTCATGCATTCTTGTAAAATTTCTGAGAATGAGATAATGTGGTTATATAATTACTATGGAAATATAAAACATACATAACTGAGAGGTAAAGTCCAGATGGGCCCTGACAATGCGGTTTTGACTTGAACTTGGGGCATGAGTCAATGGCTCACAATGTTTTATTTTA
The DNA here is from genome assembly GCA_004027165.1 of Ctenomys sociabilis. Classification (NCBI taxonomy): domain Eukaryota; kingdom Metazoa; phylum Chordata; class Mammalia; order Rodentia; family Ctenomyidae; genus Ctenomys; species Ctenomys sociabilis. The sequence goes on from PVKA01000924.1 coordinate 122,681, forward strand.
TGTTTTCAAAATATGTTTAGGACAGGTTCTACAGGGTCTCACTACACAGATCGTACTCGTAGTGAACCTCCTGTTTTCAGCCTCCCAAGTTCTAGGACTACAGGCAAGCGTCACCATGCCTGGTCTCAGTGCCCCCTGGGGATGGGGCCAGCATGGCACACCAGGACTGGCTTATACTAAGGCTTCTTTGTTCCCAGCCCTTTGTTCTCTCTGGGGTTCTCACTGATATCTGCTACAACACAGTGACATACCTTCCCATGACTTCATATTCAGTTATTATGCAACCTTAGCCTAAGCTCAAAAATTGAAATATCTCATTTCTTAGTTTGATATTTCCATTTTGAAATTTTATGGACACTCTTTCTTAGTTGTTTTCTATTGCTATAACAATATATCTGAGACTGGGTAATTTGCAAAGAAAAAAGACTTATTTAGCTTGCAGCTCTGAATTCCAAGAGGATGGTCCTAGCACTTTCTTGATTTCTGTTGGGGGCTTGTGCTGCCTCATCAACTCGTAGCACAGAAGCATAAAGGCAGGTAGATGTATGCCAAAAGATTTCATGTGCAAGAGAGAGACAAAGGGATTGACCCTCTTGTCAACCACCTGTGATAGTCATCCATCCATTACTGTGCCAAAATTACCTGAGAAAATCAACCCAAAGAACATAGGTATGTTTCAGCTCATAGTTTCCAACATGATCTCTTAACCCTACTGCTCTGACCCTAAGGCAGCAGCCTAAGCCATGATGCAGCCATAAAGTAAAGAGAGAACATGAAAGGGGGCAGGATTTCAGTGTGCCCTGCAGGGCCTGTGAAACTCACATCACTTCCTTACATGCGGCGTCACTGCCTAAATGTTCCCCATCTCCCAGCAGACCTCAGGCAGTCAACCAAGGCTTTAACACATGGCCTGAAAAACATTTATGATCCAAACAATACGGTGACCATTTCTCATAAGTAATGTATTCCCTTTAGAGAAAATCACTCCCCCAATACCTAATTCAGTCTCAAAAGAAATGTTCATAGTTTTCAATCAGGCATTAAGCTATTTGTATGTTTGGAGGTGTGTAGGCTGCACCTCCCAGATAGCACTACCTCCAGTCCTGTAACATTAGCGACCCAGCTTCCAGCCTGCAGTCCTTTGGGAAACCAACAGTAGCAGACGCCACTCTCAAAGGGTGTGCTAGCTTCATAAGAGAATAGATGAGAACTTTGAGCCTGAGACTTATCCAATCCTCTGGTCATGTCACATTGGACACCATATGTAATCAGCACTCTAGAAGTTGGAGAAATTATGATAACATATGCAAAGCAAGCCCAGGGAAGCTGATGCACAGAGTAGGCACTCACCTCTTCTTTCTTACTGCTCCATTCCAGGATATGAGCCAGACTTGCATCCAACTGCCCATGTTAGTAACCTGAACATTGAACCAGCATTATTCTCCCTTCAAACTGACAATGCAGGTTCAGCTTCCTAAATTTCCTCAGGTTCTTTATAAGTATGTCTCAAGTATTTCTTCAGAATATAGATAGCTCTTGCCTTTGCTCCTTTTCTCATCCTTATCAAAACCACCATCCTGTCCTTGACTGCATGAACTTCAAATGCACAACACCAGTCACCAGTGAAGTCTCATGACATGAACCTAACATTTTTAGGTATTAATAATCTATTTCCATATAATTTACACACCCTTTAATTGAACCCTGTTACGGTTTATGTCGAGATGCCCCTACAAAAGCTCCTGTGGTCATCAGTGGGGCTTTCTAGAGGTGACTGGACCTAGAGTGTATGATGCTGGGGTAAGGGTGCGTGATTAATAAATCAATCCACTGAATTGGTTTGGCACCACCCTGATCCTGTGTAGGGTATGAAAGAGGCCTGAAAACCCTTGTAAAGTCCCTTGTTTGCTTTGCTCCCTTCTTCTCACCATGAACTTCTATTCCGCGTCAATACCCCTGTGCCATGCAGCCTTGTCTGGAGTCAGCTGATTATGGGCTGACACCTGTAGAGGCTAAATAAACCCCTCCTCCATTCCCTTGTGGATGTCAGGTATTTTACCTCCGCAGTGAGAAAATTGATTGACACAAGCTTGGGAGGGCTGTGACGACTTCTCCCAACCTCATTGTGACTCACCTTTTGCTGAGCATTTCATTAGATCTGCTAATCCCATGAAACAGTAATCACTGTTTCATTTGGGCATGGTCTTATATTCTTGTTATAAGACAAACATCTTTAAAATGCATGATTTTATTTCAAGATGTAGTGCTACTCTTTTTAAAGCAAAAAAGCTTATCAAAAGAAGAGTGGAAAAAATTTGCCTCTTTATTCAGTTTGAAAACCAGACTGAGAAACAGACATTTAAATGCTGCACTAACTTAGGAAAATACCATGAAGAATCTGCTAAAAATTTAAACAATGAAATGGGAATTGCAGGTTCATCAGGATCCACTCAAAACCATGGCAAATTGCTCACCAGAACATCCCAACTTGAGAACATTTCCAGAGTAACTGAATACTTACGAGGCCTCAGAGTAGAGATCTAGCAACCAGTATTAATTCCAATTCAAATATGTGGGCTTCATTAAAATGACCTGGACTTTTAACGAACCTTCACCTATCCCTGCCTTGGCTTGCCATTCACAATTCATTATTATCCTTTCAGTTATACGGATTGGTCTTCCTAGGATAGGACATGTCCTTCCTCACTTCCAGTTATGTCACAAGTAACCTTCTTGTTTCCCTATTTTCAAATGCTTTGTGTAAGCTAAATTCTACCCACCCTTCTAGTCATCTCCACAGAAAGGCCGCTCTAGGTGCCCCCTTGCTCAGGCTCCCTTCCAGTGCCTTGCTGTGTGATTACAGGTCTCACTCTGTGTGCTAATCCTCACCTTTCACGTATGTGCCCCTTTCAGCATTTTCTCCTTAAGGTGAGAGCCTCTGCCTCACCCCCTGGTAGAGAGCCTGCCTCATTGGAATCAAGTGTTGGCCACATTTAAAGACAGAAGTCAAGAATCACCCAAGTCCTCTGTTTCCATACAGCTTAATTCCTGAGCATTTCTTATTTACAATAAATAATGCTCAGAAGCACTGCATTTTTAAATTTGCCTAATGGCATCAATTTGAGGAAAGTTCTTTGGTTTACTCTTAAGAGGATATCAGTAAAGCTCTCTGTTTTCAAGGTGAACTTGCTCTCCATGTGGGTAGCACTATTCTTATGGTTTTTTTCCTGCTCATTCAATATTTCTAATTTCTAATGTCTTTTTAATTTGTATTTCTTTATCTTGTTATCATCATTCAACCCTGTATTTTGATTTTGACTATTGTTTGGGGTTGGTGGGGGGAAGTGACCTTCCCCTTGCTCATCTGAAATCTGATGTAGCAGGGTCACCTCCACAGGGATCAACTGATGGTTCTGGGCCCATCTTACAAACAGATGATGGTAAGTTTTATGTGCAAGGCCATGGGAATAGTTTAGCATTCTAAATAACTGCTATAGAACTCAGACAATTAAAACTCTGTTGAACCTCTTGAAACTCCTTAAAGTTTTACAATCATGGATACAGTCATGCACCAGTGAAGGATAAGGCCATATTCTGAGACATGCAATGGTGGCTTCATGATTGTAAGAACACTGTAAAGAGAACTTTCACAAATGGGGACAGCCATTGTATCCCTGATGACAGAATATCAGAGGGCCACAGGCTTTCCTGCTGCTCATCGTTAGCCAAGCTGTCATTCTGCCATGCACAATGGCATTTGCTTAAAAGTCACTGCTAATAAAAGCACTCGATCATAATTGAATAGCATCATCTCCTTAAAATATTTTGTTCCCTATCTTTATAAATACACACATACACAAGCATGTACAAATCTAGTGTTCCAAAGTACAAAGTGCAAGAGAAAGTAAAAATTAACACAAAAAAAGAGAAAACAGAAGAACCTTGTATCATCTCTGAGAACAGGGGGTTTATTAGCGTGTCTATAAAATGCCCTTTTTTGTCCTCAAGACTCTTGCCAAGTTCAGGGGACATTGGAAGTGGACAGGAATAAGAATGTCTGGAGAAGTGTGACCTGTGTGACATGGGACAGACATATTTGTGTCATCCGTACAAACTGCCTTCCTGCCCATCAGATGAATGGGCTGTTCCCCAGGAATAATGGTCCTGCAGTGAAATGAAATCAATGATGCCACTGGTCCTGCAGTGCAGCCTATGACAGCCCTGCCCTGCAGAACCCCACGCCGCTGTACCTGCCCTGGGACACAGCTGTTGAATACATGTGAAAGCTTTGCTGTGGAGTATATACTCATGGTGCTGTTACTGACCCACCGAAGTGGTGCTATGGAGCGCACAGACACTTCCTGTGAATTCTTTCTCCCCAGAAAGTCTTGTCCACTGGACAATGCCTTCTGGCCTCTCAGCAGATATTTTTCTTGATGCCCAAGTCCAGAGAAGTCAAGACACAAGTTCAGTCCATCCGGAAGGTTCTCTAACCTGTGCTCATGCTCCCACCCTGTGTTAGTTTCTCCCCCATGACAACCATTGTTCTCCTATCTGCCTTCCTTGCAACTTAAAGACCTCTTACCAAATGAAGAGCCAGTAGTTTTCTTCAGAGGCTGCTTTACTAGCTCCTACAGTTGTGTGAGCTCATTCTGTACAAATGCTCACATACAGATGCGCCGACACACACCTCTGCCTACTTTTTCTCTAAAGGGGTTCCGCAGGTCACATGGCCTGTGTCGCTGCTGTTTCAGTATTTCTGTGTGGTCTGCAGCTGCACCTCCCACTGCCTGCATGCTGCCTGCCCAAAATGATAACAGGAAAAATTTCCCCCCTCTGTATCCAGACCCAGCAGCACGTCTGCGGCAAGTATGGGACATATGCCTTGGGGACAATTGTATAAGAAACTGAGCAGCATTTAGTATTGTAATTAATCCACAAAATACATGAAAAGTGTAAAGAATAAATGAATCACTTGAAAGTGGAGCACACTGATAGCAGAAGCCCTTTCTCCAGGAGCATGATTGCACCTTTTATATTTTTGCCATCAGAAACATGACTTTTAACATTAAAGACAAAGACCTCTATGAAAACCTGTACCCTAACGGACCATCCATGTGTCTTTTGGCTATTTTTGTAAGCATTAAATATTTTCACAGGTTAGCAGAAAGCAAAACAGGTTAAGACAAGAAGGAATAGCTGCAAAGAATAGTTAAACCAGGCTCCTTTTCTCCTTTGACTAGGAAGTCCTCTGAGTTCATTTCAGCAGAATCTGAGACAAAGGAAAAATGCAGTATCGAAATTACAAGAAACATGTTCTTCACTTAGAGAAACTATTCCTGGTGCTCATCATTTGCTTTTTCTCCCACTCGGCTTCGCTGTACTGTTCTGGTGTCCATGGTAACACCCACCGCTAATGAGTAGATTACCACAATGTCCTGCGACTGCCAATCACTATTGTTTTGAAGCCAAGGCAAGGCTTCTCCAGTTTCTAGTGGCGTCCTCAGCCCGACTCCTCTCTAATAAACAAGACCAGACTCTTCACCATGAACGTGTGGTGCTGATCCATGATTTGCTGCTGCCTGATCTATTTTGCCACCTGGGAAAGTTTTTATTAAGATGGTAGTGTTTATGCACAAACACTTGGGCAAAACCTTTCTGTTCTCTTTATATAATGAGCAAGAAAGTTGTAGAGTAACATATGTCAGACGAGTCACAGAAGACACTGCGCCTTGTACACTGTCTACAAGGGAAGTTCTCAGTGTGTTGCAACTGGCAAATCACACTGAGTGGGGGGACTGAAACCAGACAAGGGTGCTCACCCTGTCCCTTCCACTCATTACTACTTGACATTGTAGCTTGAGCAACCGGGAAGAAATAAACCAGAAGGAATGAACAGAATACAAAGAAGAGAGAGTCACATTTTCTTTTTGTACATAGGAGAGTCTTATATTTAAGGATTCCACCAAAAGACTCAGGGCTGAAAAACAAATTCAGCAAAGTAGCAAGATACAAAACCAACATTAAAAGTCAATTATGAAGCAGTTCAGAAAGTTCAGCAAAATAATTCCATTCACATTAGCTTCAAAAATATAAAATACCTAGTAGTGATTTATTCAAAGGGCAAAAGACTCTGTTAAAATAACAAAACATTAAGGCAGGTGAGATAGCTCAGCAGACTAAGAACCTGCCATGGCAAGCAGAGGAACCAGGATTTGATCCCTGTCCCACATGCAACGCTGGCCTCACCCCAGGGGCACGCTGGGCCAGAGTCCTAGTCTGGGCATGGTGGCTCATGTCTGTAGTCCCAGAGCAGGGGAGGCTAGAAACAGGAGGATCACTATGAGTCCACAGTGAGACCCTGTATCACATACGTAAATGGAAAAAATACAGAATATTGAAGAAAAAAATTTGAAGACAACACTAGAAGTAGAAGAAACTCTTATGTTCATTAATGAGAATATTGTTAAAATGACCATCTTACCAAAAACAATCCATATAGTCAGTGTAAGTCTCTTTCACAGAATTCAAAAATAAAAGCCTAAAATTCATATGGAGATGCACAACACCCAGAATAGGCAAACTAATCCTGAAGAAACAAACCAAAACTGAAGGCCTCACAATACCTGATTTCAAATGACATTCAAAGCCATCGGTAACACAAACAGCATGGAACCAACAAAAAAAAATGCTCATATAAACCAATAGAACAGAACAGAGGACACCCATACAGGTACAGCCATCTGATCATGTACACAGTGGCCAAATATACAACTGCAGAGAAGACAGCCTCTTTGTTAAATGGTGTTGGAGAATCTGGATATTCTTAGGCAGAACAATTAAATTGGATCCCTACCTCCAACCCTATATTGAAATCAATTCAAAATGGATCAAAGACCTTGCTATAAGGTCTGAAAGTTTGACTGGTAGAAAAAGATGTAGGAGGAAAACCTGAAGGCACAGAGACTGTAAGGAGCTAAACGGACTCCAACAGGCACCAACAAATCCAATCATTTTCTGCACCACAAAGAAAACAACCAGCAGAGTGAAGAGACAGTCTGAGGAATGGAAGAGAATGTTTGTCAGCTCCCCATCTCACAGGGGCTTAGTGTGGGTTGTAGAAAGAACTCAAAACCTTAATACCGAGAAATCGAATAGCCCAGTAAATAAGTGGGCAAATGAACAGACATTTTTCAAAAGTAAAAGAGACCATTACCAGTAAGTACATGAAAAAAATCTTTAGCTATCTGGAAAGTTAAAATCAAAATGACTTTGAGCCAGGCATGGTGGTGCATGCTTCTAATCCCAAAACCGTGGAGGCTGGAGCCGGATAATGGCCATGAGTTTGAAGCCACCCTGGGCTATACTCAGCCTAAACCCAGTGAGTGCAAGCCCAGCCTGAACAGCACCAGAAGATTCTCTCTCTCTCTCTCTCAAACAATAATGAGGGCTGGCCAAGTAGCTCAGTGGAGTAAAGTGCCTGCTTAGGCAGACACAAGGACCAGAGTTGGATCCCAAGAATGTTGTGCTGGCCCTGCCCCTGGGGCGCGCTGAGATAGCGAATGAGTCTGGTTATGGTGGTGAATGCCTGTAATTCCAGCCCTTGGGAGGCCTAAAATAAGAGGATCACTAGGAGTGCGATTTGTATAGTGAGACCCTGTACTATATACATTAAAAAATAATAATAATGAACAGCTTTGAAATGGCATCTCACCCTATTTAATGGCTGTCACCAAGAATAAGCAAGCATGTAAATGCTAGGAAGGATGTGGAGGGAAAAATAGTCTTTCTACAGTGCTGACTGGAACTTCAGAGTAGTCACTGTGGAAGTCATTAAGTATGTTACTAGAGAAACTAGCAATAGAACTATGTATGATCCAGCTACAGCAGTCCCACTTGAAAGAATTAAAAGTCCATAAGCTCTCGGGACACCTGCATCCCCATGTGTACGGTGGCACAATTCGAAATAACCAAGCTATGGAACCCGTCTCAGGGTCCATCCATGGCAAATGGATGCAAGAGTGCTGTACTCATTCACAATGGACTATTTTGCTGTCTTTCACAGGAGAATTGGTGGAACTGCAGGTGACCGTGTTAGTGAGCCAAGCTCGACTCAGGAAGACAAGCGCCGCCCACTTTCCCTCATCGTGGAATCTGGAAAGGAACGTGAAGCCCACAGGGAAAGAGAAGAGGGCAGCCGAGGGAGGGCAAGTGAGGGTAACAGGAGGGTGGACAGGGCGTGTGAGCCACGTACACAGCAGGAATGCGTGACAGTGACACACGGAAACCTAGATAGCATAAAAAGCAAACAAGCTCTAAGGAAAACATATTTTAAAACAAACAAAATAACTATAAAACATTACATTCATTTAATTAGATTATATTAAAAGTCACAAACAAGAATAACGTGTCATTTATTAAAGAAAATGCATGTTATATTACATGTTAATCAAAACTATAGTGAATGTTTAAATTAAAAAACCAGATTATAGTGCGAGACATATTGCAGTAAATCCCTTCATAATGCTCCCCCTTGCTTGGAGCACTCATATGCTATCACTCTGGCACCTTTCTAAAGCCATTTTGGAAATCCTTTTTCATGAGCAGCTTAGCTAGGTGTGATCAAAACCACAGTGCCTGCAGCTTCCCAGTGACATCGATCTGTAAAAACCTTGTCAGATCTGTCACTGTGTGCAAATTCTGGCTCCTCGCAAAGTCAAAACGATCATGGGCATATAGAATCAAGCTGAGAGGCCAGGGAGATGGCTCAGTAGAATAAGCATTTCACTGGCAAGTGCAAGGGCCTGAGTTCAATCCCCAGTTCTGCCAAATAAAAGAATCAAGCCAGACATGGAGGCTGCCACAGCTGAACAATTAAAGACAATCTGGAAAGAAGATTCCAGAATTGCTTCAGAAAGAGCCAGGAAGGATGAGATGAGTGTGTTCAAGGAAAAGAGAATATTTTGAAGAGGATTAATGGTGACTCACCTTGTAACAAAATAATTTTTTTAAACAATTAGATGAGCATTGTAGTTTTTAAACTGCACTTTCTATCTCTTCCCAAGTACAGACTGTCTTTGTTATTGGTGGTATCAGGAGAAAGTTCAATAATGTGAAAGCGAAGTCTCCCACTCACATTTTCTATGATTGCTGTATGAGGCCAACTTAGTTGTTCATGGTCTGCCTGCTTTTATGGCACAGGTAGGGTACAGTATGGTAGGGGGCATGGGTAGGAAGGAATGCACTAGGATCCTTCAATCACAATGCACCATGTGTGGGCAGAGTTAGTTTGTACAATTTTACAATAAAGTAGTGTATTTCTCACTGAATGCAATAACGAAATAATCACCCTTTTCTAGATTCTTGTGCTTTAAATTTTTGTCCTGTGAAAATACACTGTGACTATCAACTGATTTTTTTCCTCAGAGCTTAGAGCTCACAATCTGCTTTTCTAAAGAAGTGAGCATTCTTCCTATTCACACAAATCCCCTATGCTCATTTTTAGAGTTGCCATTAGAAATCACCACCAGTGGCTTCAGGCATTATTCTCCTCCAGTGGTGGAGGCAGCAGCCTGAGTAAAGCATCATAAGGTCACGCAACCCCCTCACCTTTGGTGACAAAAGTGTCCTTTCCTAGAGGCACGTGGCTTGTAGAGCCTACTCCACTCTCCATTCTGAAGGAGCTATCTGCCCGCTGGGTCTTCACACAGAGGTGATGTGTGTGCTAAAGCCTCCCCAGGTGTGTGTGTGTGTGTGTGTGTGTGTGTGTGGCCTGCTCACAATATAAGGCAGAGAGAAGCTTGCTTTCTTCCATTTTTGCTCTGGCTGCTTTTGCCCTCTGCCACCCTGAACAGCTGCCCCTCACCAGGCCACGCTGCCTGGAAGCCAGCTGATCATGTACTAAAGCTCCACCAGTGAGTTAAATAAACTTTTCATTCCTTAGTTTTTGGCACTGGGATTTTTGTCTCAGCAATGAGAAAAAGTAATGCACACATTGAGGGTAACAACGAACTACAATAGAAATGCATTCTCCCATAAATCTGGAGAAAAAAGTTCTGAATCAAGTGTGTTCAGCTTTGGTTCCTCTCAGAGGTTCTGAAGTTGACCACTCCATAACCCCCAGCCTCATATGGGTGTGGAACGCCACGCTGACTTCTGGTTTCTAGACACATCACAGCGCTCTCTGCTTCCAGCCTTACCCAGCATGTTCCCATCGGACCTGTGTCTGTGTGCCGTGCTTCCTTGTGAGAAGAGTTAGGGCACATTTCAATCAAGAAAGACTTCATGTCAACTTGATTGCATCTGCCAAGACCCCCAGCTCCAAGTAAAATCTCAATCTCAGCTTAGGCCTTTCAGAAATCTTTTCTGGGGGACAAATTCAACACGCATAGAAATTGTAACTTATCACTGGATCTCTCATTATTCAGTCTTTGCTGCTTTGTTCAGTTTTTCAAAACATCTGGTTTTGCCATGACCAAATTGTGAATGCTTGGGTACTGAGACTGGATTTTATTCCTTTTTGTATCCACTTCAGGACCTGTGACATGATCTCATATAAAGTAGAAAAATCAGTACATGCACTGCAATGCATGAAAGCAAATTAATTTGAAAGTTGATTTTCTACCTAAGAAAGGAAATGTTCTAGGAAAGACAATGTGTCTGAAGAAGAGGGTTCTAACTGTGTAGTGCCTGATACATTGTACCAACTTGGCTGGGTCCGCTTGGCGGTGCTCTTGAGGTGTGGGGGGCCCAACCCCACGGGGAGTGCCCCCGCCACAGTGACTCAGCACAAAAAGGGTATACAAATGGGTTAAGGAAAGCATCTTCATTCCACATCCTCAGAGGAACTTCAGTCTTCACGGTCAGCTTGGACTTCATCGCCTGGCCAGCGCGAACTCTTTGGCCTCTGACCTGGATCCGTCATCAACCTTCCATCTCTCCCGTCAGAGACCCGTCCGCGGCTGATGACGATACGCACGCGGCCCTGCCGTGAGCTCTAGGCCCGGGCGGCATCCTTCAGTCTCCGGTGCACAGACGCTCTCTGCGGGCTTCCTCTTCTGAGTCTGGCTGACTGTCTTAAAAGCATCGTGTAATTTCTCATACGTTTGTACATCTTGTGTTATATCTGGTTGTTGTATTATACCTGTTCCTATAGCAAAAACCTGACTGATACAACCTGTAAATAACAAAACCCACGCTTCTAAAATTAATAAATAATGAGACTGTTTGACATTGTGGGAAAGCCATTCCCAGGGACGCTAAGTGCCGGAGGCTGTGCTGTTAGCTGACACGAATAACACGACCGCTAAAGAAATATTGTGCTTAAATAGTGTTACAAAGCCATTTGCATCTGTGCATTAATTGAGTGCCTACCCAAGCACACTAAGAGTCCCAGTGAGGAAAGTACAGTGAGTTGACAGAAGTCAAGTCTGTGCGGTGGGGGAGACGGAAGGGGAAAGTCAGCATCTACATACATATTTCAGGAAATAAAGCAACAGTATTTGCTGAGGATTGGAAATGAAATACAACCAGAAGAGAGGACTTCAGGATGATTCCATAGATTTGGGGCTATACATTTGAAATAACAAATTTAAGTTCAGAAAGAAAAAAGAGATAGTAGTCCTTCCAGATATTAAAACATCAAACACTAACTGAAAGATTAGCATCTGGCCCACGAGTGGTCAGAGGATGAGTGGGCAGCATAGAACCCAGCAAGTGACCCAAGCACACAGGGTACTGAATATGCGATCAACTTGTGATCTCAAATTTCTATAGAAGCAGTGCTGGTAACATTGGTAATGGCCAAGTAGAAGGGACAAAATTGACTTCACACGTTTGGCCATTTACCAAAATAAATTCCAAATGAAATATAAATGCTTAAACTTAAAACTTTTACTATTAAGGGAAAGATCAATAAATTCTACAGTAATGGTAGTAAAATTTTTTTTTAAATATGATTCAAAATCTAGAAACACAAATGAGACATTGCACAAACAAATACAATTATCAGAACACCTAAAAGGGCCCAGGGAGATGGCAAATGCAAGGCCCTGAGTTCAATCCCCAGTTCTGCCAAATAAAAGGCACGTGAAAAAGTAGAGTTGTATAGCCAACAGGATAAGCACAAGAAAAAGACTAAACCCTGGGTCAAAACAGAAAAACAGTTCACTGAAAAAGTTAATGTGCATTCTACATATATTTTAATGATCTAAAATGATTTTCAACATTATTTTTACATTTGTCAATCCTAACAGAGGTTTCTTTAAATCCACATATGATACTGCACCTGAAAATGTTGATTTATAACACAGCACTCATTTATGTAGCATCATAACTGCTCCTTTGTATGTTTTTATTCTTCCTTTGTGTTTATAATTAAGAATTTCTACAAATAACTAATTAGTTATTGATCTCAGTCTTAGACCAAGAAAACTACTTAATGGATCTATTAACAGGTTATGTACATTGACATGCAATACTCACAAACCTGAGATAATGCCCGAGGGAGTGATCAGCAATTTGCATTAATTCCTTAATGCACTGCACTTCCTTTTCCTCATGACCTCTCTTGCTTCCCAGTAGGACTTGACACTTCTGGTGGTGTCTGAGCCTCAACTTTGAAGGTGAGAAGAGTGCTCTGGAATAGAAGACACATGAAGAATTGAATATCACATAATGACCTTATTTCCGGAAGACACTAGCGTGGGGTGAAACCCTTGGGCTATATTCAGTCATAAGTTATTACAGAACTTCTCTAGCAGAGCCTGGTTCCTGTCACTTAGGGCTTCTTCACTGAGGATCCTCCATGACATGGTTTGTGCCAAGTAAATGCTTGTTAATTCATGAAACCTAGAAAGAAACATCACCTGCTCTGTGGGCACACTGGTCACGTCACATCACTGCTCACACAGACCCGCAGGTAGGGGTTTCTTTAAGTATCCTACCAAGAGATGGATGGTATGTGGACAGTGAGGAATGAGGTGACAGCAAAACATCCAAGACCTGTTATGTACAGATTCCCCATGATGAACACAATCCTCATATGCTGCCAACATGCACTGCTAAAATAAAATTAAGAACAAAATCAGCACATGTTATAGCATTTTCTCACAGGATATAGGAAGACGTTTAAGGTGGGCACAACTGCTATGCACCATGACCAGCAGTGGGCCTGGCGTTCATGAGCTAATCCAGATACCTCAATGATCTGATTCCTGGGTGTGCATTTCAAATATCCCAGATGCAACATTTTGCCATGGAGAGCAGAAAACTCATGGAAAACATTTAACTCAGGGAAATTTAACACAAATTAAGAATAATTAAAAAGGCATAAATTTAGCATCATGTAGTGAATAACTTCATTTTAAGAAAAACATAATAAAATTATAATTGTGTATATCATGTAGCTTGAAATATTGTGGTTGTACATAGCGAATCAACAGACAGGTTGTATTTCACCAAAGTAATTGTTTACTTGACAACTCTTCCATTTAGAAAATTTCACTTTTAATCAAGCTCAGTTATTTTTTTGTTTGTTTATTTTTGTTGCAGAACTAGGGATTGAACTCAAGGAAGTGCTTATTCCACTAAGCCATCTCCCTGGCCCCTCAGTTATATCTTTTGAGGACATATTAAAATACTTACTGTAAGCTAGGGTGATAGCTCAGTGGTCTAAATGCTTACCTGGCAAGCTCAAAGACCTGAGTTTGATCCCTGATGCTGTGTGCAGGTCCAGTAACTGTGCATGGTGGCATATGCCTGTAATCCCAGTGCTGGTGAGGCTGAGATAAGAAGATCACTCCAAGTCTGAGCTGCATCTCTCACCTTAAATAAATAAAGATTTCTAAAAATTAAAAAAAAATAAAATAAAATACTAACTTTATATTAACTGGCATACGTCTCACAAAACTTATTTTAGAATATATATTTTAATGAAACAAGATAAAATGTGTATATGAGACAATAATCCCTGGTGAATATATTCATTATGTTTCACAAGCATACTAATAAAAGTGTTCACAAAAATAAAAATATAAACACAATGATATTTGTTAACAGATGGCAGCATAAATCGTCTTCAGGCGAATTCATACCTATTTTATAATTGTTCAAAAAATTGGGTTTTTTGCTACATAGAGTGAAATTATGGCCATTATACATCCCCTACCCTGTTCTTATCTAATGGATATTACATTCTTACCCCTTTAAATTATTACAACCTTCCAAGTTCTGTTGAAAAAGGCTTTGAAAATCTGCCTAAGCTGTGTATTTATCACATTGTTTGTAGAAAATGGTTATTTTGACTAGAGGAATGTCTGTCCTACATTAAGAACAAGAAAAAAAAGAAGCTCCTTAATATCTGCAAAAATCACTGAAGTGGCTGTTTAAAAATCACATATTGGATTATACTATTTAAATTACTGTGAATATTTATCACAGTTTTAGTGATTTTTAGATAAATATATGACACAATATTAACACAGCTAAGTTAATGTTTCTCCAAAAGTGGGCCACACATTACTGATTGAACAGAGTATTCTTAAGCACTACAGAAATCAGCATTGCCCAATAATCTTTACATTGGCATTGCACTAACTAGCTGGCCACCAAAAGTGGTCTCCAGGGAGCAATTTCAGTTCGGAAGTCTTGTTTACTGTTCTACCACAGCGGTGGTGTCACTTGAGCCAACCAACATGGCTGAAGTGATGTTCCACTTCAAGGTCTGTCCTTTATGAACAGTGTGACCCTCTGCTGCTTCCTGAGGCTCAGAGAACCCAAGCCACCAGCTGAGCACTCTATGTTCCCTATTGGAGAGAATCCACTAGATTACAGAGAGGAAGACCCCGCCACCCCAGGCAGCTGCCTGAGCTGAGGGCTCCAGCCATCTCCGTGCAGGCATCAGTCACTCAAGAAATCCGCCTTGGTGAAGCCGACCTGGCACCATCTGAGGGGGATGAGGAGTCACCCAGTTCTTGAGATATGAGAAGCATCAAACTTCTTTGCATTTACAAAATAAATTACACTCAGTGGTTTATTTCACTACAATACATAATCAGAACCGGAGCCAGTATCAAAAGTGAGTACTCTCATAGCAAATAGTGTAGTAATGACTGTCAGCGGGTATCAGAGAGAGGCTGGAGGGCCTGAGGCACTGCTAATGAAGCTGCGAAGTCAGTGAGAAGGCCACGAGGGAAGAGAAGGGGAAGAAGGACTGGAGCCAGATAGCGACAGAAGAGTAAATGAGCAGCTACCTGAGACAGCGAAGAAGACAGAAAGGTCTCCAAAGGAACCTGGGAGCCCAACTCGAGATACTTTGAGGCAGCAAGCTAAAAATGCCCAATGTACTTGGGCCACCTTTGGTGAGGTACAAGAAGTATAACATGAGCATTGGAAGCAGCTTTTTAGCTTTCAAACAAAAATTTGGGGAATATGATGAATTCAGGACTTCCTAGGTCTTCAAATCTCTTGGGGGGAAAAATCCCTTCAAAATAGTAATAGGTTATGTGACAAGGCCATATTCCCAGCACAATGCACTCTCGGGAGAAAAACCTAGGTTGCTACCATTTCACCATGTCACCAGTAGGGATGGCATGAGCAAGGTTTGCAGACTGCTTCACACACAGAAGGCGTCTATGAATGTGAGTCCTGATCCCATTCAGACCAAATCTGAGGAGTAATTGGGTGTCTAAGAGGGCATCACAGAACATTTTCATGATGTTTCATGGCAAGCTGATCCTTGATGCAAGGAGAGAGGGAGTGCTGTTGAAGAATTTGTGCTTAGGACAGTTACATAATGAAGTGGACTATAATTTAATGCATGAACGGCTTTAAATTTTCTTTGATAATCTACACTAGCTCAGACTAGGGAGTGGAGACAGATTATTCTCTGGGCCTTATACATTCAAGAAGAAAACCAAGAAATCTTAAACTGCACATGTGGGCCATTTCTCCCAGAAAATGAAGAGTCGACTCAGTATCAAACCCTAGAGTTCAAAGGAAAGAGCTAAAAAATTCAGAGGCTAATGCTCAGGAACAGAGCTGAGTCTATGCATCAGCATGCCTCGCTGCCCCAGCCCAGCCCTGTTGGCAGCATGTACCTGTCTGGATCTCAGAACTACAGTGAACTACTGGCATGCCTTCCTAGGTAACCTTTTGAATAAAACTGTCTACTGCAGTGCCCCTATTTCCACCTCATCTTTGTCATGTAGCGCCAATTCCTGATTTAAGCTTAAAACAGCCTGGTACTGTCTGTGTTTACACAGTTCCTATGTTCTAACCTACCTTGAGCGTTCATATAAGATATCTGTCTAGCCCAGTGAAGAGAACTGTGTAGGGAGACTATAGCAATCAGTCTCATAAAGGGGACTTGGGCACCTCATTGCCAGGAGTAAGGGATGCTTCCATATGAGGTTTCTTCAGGCACCAGAGAAGACACTTTGGAGCTTCCATCCCCACCCATCTCTCATGGCTGCTTCATGAATCTCTTAACTAAGAAGATCAGATGATCAGGCCAACTGATCACACCGCAGTGTTCTGAAAGTAATAGAATGGTGGTTGTTCTTAGAGTCACTAATGATGAAACAATAAAGCAAATGCAACTATTACACAGCAACTGGGATCCTCCTGTAGCACCACTGTGGAGCACACGCTCATAATCAGCCCACCCACACTATAAATTCACCCTCAAATTTCTGACCTACCCGCTCATGCCTCAGTCCAACACACTGAAACAACCATATTTTAGGAGAAAATATGTCAACAATGTGGGTTTCTATTGATCATTATTAAATATTAAATTCACAACCAGAATGCAGCTCTGCTTCTGTATCAGTACTATAAATGATGACTTCTAACCTCCAGCACACTAGGAGTGAGGAGTTATAGCTGTAAACCCCACCTGAGAAATTTAGCAATTTACTGAGTTCCTATCTCAAAATGCAACATATTTATACACCATATATATATATATATATATATATATATATGGTATAGACTGCTCCTCCTGCAGTAACACTCTCCTCCTTCTGAGATGAGCCATAAGTGGAGCCAGTGGCTGGTGGAACCTTACCCACAGGGCTTTTTTTGGACAGACTCAAAGATCCAGAGCCATGGTCAAACTGACTTTGATGGCTCCCAGACTGGTACCCAGCACCACTTGGCAGAGATGAGCCCATCTGGGATGTGCTGGAAAGTGGAGGACTAGGTTTTGGCACAGGGCTAGGCAGGGTGACCACCACCTCAACACCACAGACTGAAGAGGGCTCTTGAGAGCTGGGCTTTGCTCCCAGGGACTCAGGTCAGAAACTGCAGAGGCTCGTGATGAAGAACCAGTGCTGTAGGTGGTAGCATCTGGCCATGGCTTTGAACTCTCAGATGCTTTTGTATCTTGAGAGGTGCCCCAGCGAAGGTCTGACCCTTGGCCTCATCTCCCTGGTTATCCCCAGCAGCTTGAGATGGCCGGCTAGCCTTAGAAGAGGACTTTTTCTCCTTTGTAGATTTGCACTTAGAAGATTTGACTCGGTTGTGGTTGGAGGAAGAACGATAGGATGAGGAGCACCTTGATCTGTCAGAAGATGACTTATCTGAGTTTCTACAGTGGCTCCTGGGCCTTGGTGAAGGAGATCTTCTCTTTGGGGACCAGGATCAAGACCGGCCCCAGCGAGGACTATAAGCTTGCAGATATTTCTGCCAATTGGAACAGTAGCTTCCATAGCCTCCACGGTTATATTGGCCCCATGGATAGAAGCCTCTGTTGCACCCTCGGAAATAATAGGGCCTCCAATAGCCTCTGTTGTGACCTCGGAAATCTCGATTCTGATACACTCTGGGGTGATTCCTTTCTCTGTTATGAGCTAGAGAATATGCTCTAGAATAAGACCCAGAACTCAGCCTGTGCTTCCTTGATCGAGAGACAGATCAGCTTCTGGATCGTGATTTTGAAAATGAACGAGAATGAGATCTTGATGCCGATCTTGAGCGAGAAGAGTGAGACCCAGACTTGGATTTATTTGTCTTTGACATCTCTGAAGAAAGGTTCACTTTTTAATTTTACCTTGTCTGACCAAAGATTCAGTATGCACTGGATGTAGACACTGCTGGGGAAGAACACTGGCTGTGCCACTGGCTTCTCCAATTTACTAAGTCAGGATATAATTCTAGGCCTACTGCACTGACCTCACAGGGAGCCTCGCAACGGCACCGGAAAAAGAGCTTGGGAAGAACGTGATATCAGTCATGTCTTTGAAGAGTTACCAGGACTAAACAAACAGGCTGCATAGCGCTTCATAGACATCATCTACAAAGAAAACCTAAATAGCGCTAAACTGTATAGCAAGAGTGCAGATGATACGGTGGAGGGAAGAGATGAAAAGCGTCATGCAGTGGCTCTTACAGCCCTGCACAGGGCTGTGACCTGCATCACTCACTGCTGCACAGCGAACCCCATGGCTTCATGTCGGGGTTCGAGAGGCCCCACAAGAAGGAAGGCAAGGCACCAAACTTGTGAGCTGCCGAAGGGTACCAAGGCTGCCCCAAGTGTCCAGTTGGCCAAGCAAAGCAATGAAATTCAGTCATGACACCCTTAGAAATACGCGCACGCCTTTGCTCAGATGAAGCCGAGGTGTGCTGTTGGCTAAACAGCACTATAGGCACTTGAAAGACTGGAAACGCCTGAGGGGGTAGATAAGAAGCCTTCCAGCTACATAGGCAGGGTGGCAGGTCTCCCGAGAACTCGCCCCATGGCCTGCTGTGCCAGAAACAAGAGGTTATTTCCTTTTCTGCCTCTACACCCAGTCCTGACCCTTTAGTCAACACAAAAATTTTAAAAAGCAACACCCTTATTCAACAATAACATCTTCACTTTCTGCTAAGCTAAATGTAACTTTACCATTACTAATCAAAAATTTTATCATTTTTCTAATAGAGTAATATGATTTTAGGAATGCAATTTTGCAAATTGATTAGCTTTACCATTACTTATGCATTCCTCAGCATAAAAACTTCCTATTAAGTACACTTATATTTACAGTTACTTCTATTTATGTCAAGTAAGATATTTTTAAATGCATGGGAGGATATAAGTTGTTTTAAATTCATGTGTGCTAGTAAAAGTTAACAAAATATATAGTAAACATAAATACATACAGCTAAAATTGTTCAAGGGTCATGCACATCCTGATGTTTAGAAAGCAGAATTAATGAATGGATTACGATAATTATTCTGAACTTAAAAACAACTAAAAAGCTTTGCCAGTTTAAAGTTATGCTCTGTTCACTGAGACTTTGAATCATAAGCCAATTTTTAAAATGTTAAGAGTTGCAAAGTTCTTTCTTTCCTTCTATTTAAACTGTGTATCACAATCTTATAGGAATGCTTGAAATGTTACTCAGAGTAGCAGTCATAAAGAAGAAGATTCTCTCTTATAAAGAAGAAATAAAGGAAAGATAAAAAACTCTCTTTTATGAACAAAAGAAACTAGTAGCGTAAGTCAAATTAGCATCTACCTTAATGTATTTATGAAACAACAGAAGTATATTATGATAAGATACTTGGCCTAAAATTATTTGAATATGTGCCTACCAATTCAACTCCAAGAAGAGGATAACAGGGATTGGACACAGCAGGTTGTGCCCTGAACAGCTTATTAATAAATGATTATCACTAAATAGTGTGTTTTATCAGTCAAATTTAAACTATTACATTTTCTACCACTCTAAATTACTTTTGGAAGATAGATATACAAGAAAAGTAAGCATATCTTTGAAGTAATTTTCTGCCAAGAATATTTTCTTTTAGACACAACTGGCCTGAAGACCAGCAACTTCTCACTTGAATTTATGTTAAAGATGTTGAAAAGTCCTCCAGCTCCAAATAAATTATAGTGAAAGTTTGGCTTCTTTTGGTTATGAAAGCTTATTTAAACCTAAATAATCCTATGAAGAAAATACTCTGACCTACTGAGTGGTGTTGGCAAAGCGCAATTGTTTGTGTCCTTGTATTCTTTGGAATTCATTAGCATAGATCAGGTTGCTGAGGAAAGGCTTGATCTGACATGTAGGCTGAATATTATAGAGAAAAGCAAGGCATATGCCAGTATGAAAAATGTGGTCAAGGGCCAAATTTTAAAAAATTATGCAGTTCTACCTACATGCAGCCCTAATAGAGAACGTAAAGTCGGTTTCTGGCGCCATGCTGCCAACGGCTGGAAGCCACCTGAAGGTTCAGGTCTGGGCTCTCAGAACCGGGAGCAGGGCACAAGGTCTCCAAAGTGCACCATTAACACTGCTGGCATGAAGCAAAGAGCTGCCCCTCGTCTCTCAGGATCCAGAAGGACACGCTCTGGCTAAGGCACTTTCCCCTGTGAGTCACTTAGATCCGACCCTCTGACCACCTGCCCAAATCTGGGATCCCCGGCTTGTCCCAAGATATATTTCCAGTAGTGGACAAGAGTAACAAACTATACCATAGACACAGGAATTTCTTTTCAAGTTAAAAGATAAAAACTATATAAAGAAAAAGAAAAATACTAAGGCATTTAAAACAAAACACATGCAAATGTAGACCGGAAGAAAAGGAAGTATACAAATGTGGATAAAATTATGAAAATAACAACTACTACTAAGGGTGTGTACTTTTGGAAAGAATTATAGAATCAAAAGGATCTAATCTAGTCCTATATTTATTTTACCATTGGAAATTATCATTTATTCCAATTCTGCCTAAAATGGAAAGTGAGGCTACTTTTACTCACGCAAAATCTGAAGAAGGCAATACAAAAAGCACAATTCAGGAACCAAAACTAATTAATTAGATATTTCTGTTCTACAAAATATACTTAAAATATTTTTAAGATGCAAACCATAGACTAGGAGAAAATATTTGTAAAAACATACCTAATAGAAGATTTACATCCAAAATATCCAAAGAACTTTTAAAATTCAATAATAAAACAGAAAAATCAGCACACTGAAACAAAGATCTATAAAAGACACTTTCCCCAAGAAAATGTACAGATGTCAAACTGAGGAAAGATAGGATCTCTGGTTCATTGCCATTAAGTACATATTCACTAACACAGAAACGTACCACAGCATGCATGTCAGGAGGGCCTGGAAATAAAATGCAATATATCGCTCATGCCAATTACCGGAAGAGACAGAGCAACTAGCACTCTTGTCATGGCTGAGGAAAATGTAGAGTTCCAACCTCTCTGGGAGATAATCGAGCAACTTCCTACCAAGCTGAACATAATTCCACTGAACAATTCTTCAGCCATGTTCCTTGGTATCTGTTCAACTGATTTTACATTAAAATCCATAAGTTAGCGCTTCATGCTAATAGTTATAGGAGTCTTTTCTTCTCATACCTGCCAAATCTGGCAGTAATCAGTATACCTTTGAAGGGACAGACTCATACAAATCACGGTGTATCGAGAGCACTGGAATCTCCTCATATGAATAGAGTGAAGTAGCCACAGGAAGATACGGCTGAACCTTAGAAATGTACTTCTAAGTGTAGGCAGCCAACCTGAAAAGACCATGGCTATAAGAATGACTACAGAGAGGATGCACAAATTGGGGCTGCTGGGAGATGAAAGACTGCTGTGACAGGATATGGAGATGTGGCAGCAGGAGGGGGGTAGAGAAATACTCTTCATGGCACAGAATCACAGGCACACACCGCTAGGCATTTGTCAAAACCCACAGAACTTGGTGCAAACACAGGATAAGGCTTAATGTATTTAAATTTTAAGGAATTATTTAGGAGGCTGGGCAATTCCAGGAAAGAATGTGGAAAGTGACAAGAGAATCTCATTTTATTACAAACATAAGAGCCAGATTCACAGAGAAGGGTAATGGCAGGAAGTGTTGACCTAAGCCACTTTTAAAAAAGCAGTCTATGAGACAGAAGGTCGTGCATATGAACACTATATTCCAGCCGGTAAGGTGAGTTCTGTTGTGCACAAGGGAGAATAATTCTGACATCACCACATATGCAAACAAATTGCACGATTAAGTTAGTGGATATCAGATAAGGGGAGGAGTGAGAGTTGGCACTGGAGGGGTGAGGGTTTCCAGGTAAGTGAGGAGTAAACTGGAGAATATCCAAGAGGCGGGAGATTAAAGTTGGAGGCATTTGTTAGCACGTGCTTACTCTAATGTAGATGTAAATGGTTACATACAGATACAAACACATTTTAATGTGCCTGCATTACGGTTTCATACCATTCACAGATTTACAAAAAAATCTACAGCTCTTCAGAGAAATATCTGATGCCACAACTGGAGTCATAAATATATATGACAAGCTTCACACATTTTATAGTACTGGCGAGTAAAGAAGTCCTCAAAGAACAAAGATGTTCCCACAAACCGTACTGAAGGACCTGTTAAAGGAACATAGAGCCAGAGCGGTATGAGCAGCACACTGAGCAAAATAAGCCTGGGGATGCTCTATGGACACACACTAACGAAAGCGAATGGTTATGCGAATGAAGACCCCGGCACAGGAAGTTCCGCTGCACACAGAGCCTCCGCGTGCGTTCTGCAGCTACACGGCCCTTGGCGCGAAGGAGCGCGAAGCCCACGCTGCTGGATTGAGCTTTCCAACAGCACGTACATTGGCAGAAAGGATAATATTAGATCGGAAAATCTGACCAATACTGACTCAGCCAGATGATTAAGGGGTACAGACAGTGACAAGCAGCTTTGATGCTCTGCGTTCTGATGAGAATGTCACTTAATCTCGACACTTGCTCCCTGAAAAAGGAATAACCTGATTCTAATAACGTGAATATCATCACATGTGAACAGAGGAGGATCCTATAATCCATGTGGCCTCCAGTCTTCAAAGCTTTCCAGGTCATCAAAAGTAAAGAAAATCCAAGAAACCACCACCACCAAGAAAAGCTAAGGAGACGGGACAACCACAGATTATATCTCTCTGAAACAAAAGAAGTGCAGTCTGTTCAAGGCAAGGAAATATGCATACAGCATAAATATTAATGATGATGTAGCAATATTGTTTGGTTAGTTCATATACCATATGAATGCAAGATTTTTAAAAAATATTTTTGCGGTACAAGGTCTTGCTATGCAGCTCAGACTCATAGTGATACTCATGTGCCAGCCTCCCCAGAGCTGGGATTGCAGGTGAGCACCACCACCCCTGGAGTTCCCAGACCGGCACAGTGTGCTCTAAGAGGGATCAAACCCAGGTCTTTGCACTTGCCAGGCAGATGCTTAGTCAGCCAAGCTATCCTTCCAGCCTGACTGCAAGATAATAATAGAAAAAAAACGGATTTGAGTACTTTGGAATGCAATGCGGTATGTGTTGTAATTTTTTTGTAAATCTAAGACCATTCCAAAATTAAAAATTTATATAGAAATAAAATCAAAAGATTTTACATTAGGTACATGAGCCCTTCTCTTCATAGCCTCCTATCTGAGAGGGAGGAAACACAACTAATCTTTTACTCTTACCAAATGAGCAAGTGGTTTTATTTGTGACACTTTCCTGCTGTCTCAGTTACTCTTCTCTCATTATGGGGACAAATACCTGACACCCAAAATGAAGGAAGGAAAGGTTTATTTAGCTCGCAGTTACTGGAGGTTTCAGTCCATACTCTGGTGGCTCCAAGGCAGAGCAGCAAACAGCAGATGGCAAAAGGATAAAAGCAGCTGCAACAACAGCACCTGAGGGACGTCTGTCTCTGTCTCTCTTACGTTGCACTCAGGCTATCACCTCGGGCTGGGCTCAGCACTCATACCCATAATAATCAATGACAATCTCCAGAAGCCTCCTCAGGACTGCATGGGGCTTTGTGGGGCACACCTAGATGCAAGGCACAACACCTGCTCATTCAACAATAACAACAATCCACCCTTAAGAATCCAAACTTTTGGCAAATATGTCTGACCATTATTCATATTTGTACAAAATTAGAATCATCTTAATTGCCCCAAACTGGGGAGACCCACTGAAGGCTGCAGTAAAAAACAGGTATGTTTATAAAGAATTTAAACTACACAGGAAATTAAAAGGGAAAATGTTCATGGAAGGACTTACTGAAAAGGCAGAATGTAGACACTAGACTTCCTATGTGCTGTATGATCTAAAGTGCAGGCATGCTACGATCTATTGCCCTTCACCTTGTTGGATGGCACAGACATTATGTTTTTAATAAATTGAAGTTCTGTGGTCCTCTGCAATGGAAAGCCTATTGGCAGCATTTTTCCAACAACCTGTATTCACTTCCTGTCTGTGTCATATTTTGATAACTTTCACAATCTTTCAACCTTTTTCAGTGCTATTGTAAGTTATGGTGACTTGTGAACAAGATTCTTTGATGCTCTTCGTAATTATTTAGGGCTTCAATGGACCATACCCGTGTAAGTCAGCCAACTAAAGTGATGAATGTTGTATGGGTTCTGAAGGCCTCACAAACAGACTTTCCCTTATCTCTCCTCCTCTCCTCAGCCTCCAATCTCAACAATATTGAAAGGAGGCCAATTAATAAACCTACAAGGGCCCCCAAGTGTTCAAGGGTGAGGAGTGGGGCAACCACCCATTTTAAGTCAAAAGCTAGAAATGATTAAATAGTGGGGAAGAAATGCTGGAAACTGATAAAAGCAGAGAGCAAAGCCTCCTGTACCAGTCAGCCAAGTTAGACAGTCAAAAGCAAAGCTCAATAGGGAGAGCATTCTAGCTTGGATGCAAGCTCAAGCCAGCTACATGCCTCCCTTACACCCAAGGCAAAGCAAGCCCTTCACTTTTCCACTTCTCTGAAAGTTGAATGAGCTGAGGAAACAGGAGAGGAAAAGTGTAGAGTCAGCAGCGGTTGGTTCGTGAGCTCTAAGGCAAGAGGCCATTTTCCCAGCATAGAATTGCAAGAGGCAACCACAAGGGCTGGTGTAGAAGCTGTAGCAAGGAATCCAGAGATTGAGCTGAGATCCTCAATGAAGATTTTCAATGTAGACAGTAGGGTATCACCCAGGAAGAAGATTCCACCTGGGACCTTCACAACTAAAGAAGAGTCAGTGGTTGACTTCAAACTTCACTGTCTTCTTAGATGACAGCTGATAAGATTAGATTGAAACAAGTCTATTAACTGGTCCAAAGCTTAATGCCCTGAAGAATTACTCTAGATCTACCATTCTTCTGGTACTCTACAAATGCAATAACAAAGCCTGAATGGCAGCATGTCTGTATACAACGTGGCTTAGTGAATATTTTGAGCTCATTGTTGAAACCTATTATTCCCAGAGCCGGGCGTGGTGGCGCAGGCCTGTAATGCCAGCACTTGGGAGGCTGAGGCAGGAGGATTGTTGTGAATTCGAGACCAGCCTGAGCTACAAAGTGAGTTTAAGGCCAGCCTGAACTGCATAGTGAGACCCTGTCTCAAAAAGGCAGAAAAAAAAAAAGAAAAAAAGAAACCTATTATTCCTAGGTAAAAAGATTCCTTCCCAAGTATCACTGCTCATTTAAATATACATGGTTATCCCAGAGCCTTGATGGAAATATATAAAATCAATTCTGTTATGCCTGCCAATGCAACATCCATTCTTCATCCCTAAGATCTAGAAGTAATTTTAACTTTCAAGGCTTGAGGTTTATAGCTCTGATGACCATAGGTAGCCACCCTTGCATGAGAGAGAAGGTCAATTCGAAACCTGGAATGAATTCTCCATTCAATGTGTCATTAAGAATGTTTTTGATAGGTGGAGGAAATCAAAGTATGAATATTAAGGGGAGTTTGGGTGCAGTGGATTCCAACTTTCATAAGTGACGTTGAAGAGAAGGACTTTGGCAGTGGAAGTAACTGCATGCGTGTTGGAAAGAGGAAGAAAACTAGAATTAGAAGTGGAGCCTGAGGATGTGGCTGAACTACTACAATCTCATGATAACATTTTAATGCGTGAGGAGTGTCTTCTTGTAGGTAAGAAGAGGAAATGATTTTTTGAGATGAATTCTCTTCCTACTGAATATGCTGTGAACATTGTTCAACAGACAACAAAGGCTTTAGAATGTTACATAAATTTAGTCCATAAAGCCACAGCAGGCATGGAGAGATTGATTCCCAAGTTGAAAGAAATTTCCCTATAGGTAAGACACTGTCAAATACCACTGTGTGTGACAGAGAAGTCTGCTATGAAAGAATGAATTAGTCAGCATTCCCACTGTTCAGACACAATATTCATGACATACGCAATTTAAAGGAGTTGGAGGCTTAACTGGGCTTGTGCTTTCCAGGGATTTAGTTATTGTTGGCTAACTGCTAGGTAGAAATATCATGGTGGAACCAGGAGAGCAGAGCTGCTTATTCATGAGATCATGAAGCAGAGCAAGGGAATAGTGCCAAGTATTTGAGCAGTTTAAGTTAAAATTAAGCTCATAATTTTTTAAAAATAATTTTATTGAGAATCAAATAATAATGAAAACAGTTTCAAAACCGATTAGTAGGACAGTTTCAATAATTAATACATTGTGTATTATTGTCTTAGTGGTTATTCATTGTATAAGATGCGAATATGATATCCTGTTCACAGACACTATTAGAACAAATCCTTCTTCTCACTGAATCAGGAGAAAGTAGCTGTATATCTATCCTAACTATTTTGAATATATAGATACAAAATGGTCCTTCATTTAAATCTCCATTTTATGTTTAGTTTTGTCAGAGAAGGGTATTCCATTGTCATTTAAATATCATAGGTGGGTGAATTCAGCAAAATACTCCAATATAGTCAAGAAGTCCATAACAGT
Organism: Ctenomys sociabilis; assembly: GCA_004027165.1. Classification (NCBI taxonomy): domain Eukaryota; kingdom Metazoa; phylum Chordata; class Mammalia; order Rodentia; family Ctenomyidae; genus Ctenomys; species Ctenomys sociabilis. The sequence goes on from PVKA01000924.1 coordinate 149,445, forward strand.
ACTGAGTTATCCATAAGACTGGCAATGTCAGAAGTTGTTGACTTTAGCCTTTTGCAACTCAGTCTATTAATATGGCTTTACTTTGTATACCTCATTTTTATACTTTTCTGCTGGATAATTAAGACCAAGATAAAGCAAGACCTGTATAACAAGAAATGTAACTTTTGTATCTGATAATGTCAGTCATATCCCCTCAGGACTTAACCTGAAACTTTGTACAGCAATTTGTAGATATTTTGTCAGTGTCAGCCATGTGGATGAGTCATGGCCATTGCTTGACCAATTTGCTCTCTGTAAAAGCCTGAGAGAATGTTTTCTCTCCATGTGACTCTCCTTAGGTACAGTCTACATCATCAATCACATTCCTCTGTGGACCCACAATCAGAAAATTTGGGATACAACTGAGTTACATGATATTACAGTATAGGTTGTTGGGTAATAATAATCTTTTCTTCTGGAGGGCTAAGAACCTAAGTTTTCAGACCAAAAATTAGAGAAAAAGAAGGGCTGCAAGGACAGCCAACATTTTGGCCCTTTCCAGGTCAGTGAAGACCTTTCCACTCAGTACGTAGGAGAACCTATACTGTAACACCATTATTCTCAGCATAATGCAACTATCCTGCTTGTTATGGTGTGCGTCTACATGCCCCCGAAAGCTTTAAGCAGTCATGGAGGTGGGCCTTTCATAAGTGGTTCAGTCTAGTGTTTGAGGTTGATACACGGTTTAATGCTGGGATTAAGGATGTGAGGACCACACCCACTCTAGGGCAGGCAGCCTTCATACAATGTAAGAGGCAGAAAGGGTCTTCTCTCTCTTTCCCTTTTGCTTTTTGTTTTCCAGCAACTGTTGCCATTCTGTCATGAGTCATCTTGCCTTAGAGCAATTGACTGTGGGCTGAAGCCTCTACAAACTGTGAACTGAATAAACCTTTCCCCCTCTAACTGTGGGTGTTGTTTATCTTGTCTCAGCAACAACAAAAGTAACTAAGACGCTAACCATGACCAGAAATGCAGCAGTCTCTTCTTGAAAGTCTCCAAAGTTTCATAATTTTTAAAAAGTGCCATTCAACGTCCTGAGACCCAAACAAATTCTTAGCTGATAGATCACATAAAAAAACAAGCTACATGACCCTGAAGTACAATGCGCAGGATAATCAATCCTATTATAATTGGGAACAATAGGGCATAGAATTAAATATGATTAAAGGACAACATCCAAAAATTGAATCCCAAGGTCCATGTATAACATGTCAGAAAAATCTGACATGTGACATATGGGTTTCAGAGGGCTTGGGTGTCCCCACCTTTGTGTCCTTGTTGGTTGTTGCCCGCCTGTTCTCTCTCTCTTGGGTTGGCTCCATTCATATCTTGTGGATTTCCTGAGGAAATGATTCATTTTCTGACTTTCTGGAATCTCTACTAAACATTTGGCTGCACTCCTAGCTTCCTGTGACACTACTTAATGGTCCTTCCCTAACCTCCCAGGACTTCCTGTGGAAGCCGGATGGGAGCATCCCTAACTGCAGAGCTGCAGCATGTTGGTAAACCCAGTATCACAGGGAGAGCTCTATAGTCTGCTGCCAGTTCATGTTAGGCAGGCCCCCTTGGAACATGGTGACAGTGGCCTGTGAATGCTTATGTGGAAGAATGGAGTAAAATAAGTCCCATGCAATCAATTTCCTGGAAGGTCCCTCTCCAGCACTCATCTTCACAAAATATGTTGACATTTTTGTACCCTTTAGCCCACCATGAGTGTAATATTGCTGCTTCCTGAGATGTCCTCAAGGCATCTTTCTTCTGTCCCCATGCGATTAATTACTTTTTAAAAGAGGTAATGTCTTTAGAAGACACAGCATTTTTGGTCCCAACTTTACCCTTAATGAAACCAGAATGTGTTTTCATACATGTATATGTATTCACTTGGAAAATAGATGATTTTTTATTTTCTTCCTTTACTTCTCTCACTGCATCATAGTGTGGCTGATTCTTTTTCATTAACTTGAGATTTTCATGTTTTTAGCTCTGCTTTTTACTGCAGTTTTCACTATAACAGTGGCTGAAAATGGCTGGAAGTACTCTTGCCATAGTCTCAATTTTGGGCTGTCTTTTAATTTCCTTCTTAAGACCACTTAGCACACCATTCATAGGCTCAGTTTCCATCCAATGTGTCAAGACATGGTGGAATTATAGACAAATTTTCAACCAGAGTGCAGAGCACATGACTTCCAGGCCAACAATCAGTGGAATCTTCATTTTGACTGGAACTTTCTAAGCCTGGCTTCATTTTTCACATTCTTTTTAGCATGCTGGCTTTCTGACCAGCATCTCCCATCAATCTTTGCTCACTGGATTTAAAGGATTCACTAGATTGCATTTCCAAGCCTTTTCAAAGTTCTCCTGTAAACCAGTTCTTAAAGTCTATAAATCACACCGTCCTGTATAATCTCAACAGTGACCCCACTCCTAGTACCAATTTCTGGCATCAGTCAATTTCCTGTTGCTGAGACACATTACATCATGACACCACAACTGAAATGCGGAGATGCTTAAGATGACTAAGTTAGCTCCTGACATCCACAGAGTCAGTCCATGGATCCTGGCTCCATGACAGAAACAATGGGGGAGTAGGTGGGCAAATTTCCCCAGCTCTTGGCAGCTGGGTAGCAGAGCAGGAACGCAGTGCCTGAAGCAAAGCACACAGAACTCAAGGCCACCCCTGTATGGCCAGACCAGAGACACCCAGAAATGTTCTCTACAGTCCACTAGGCAGATCCTATTGCCAAAGCTGGCATTCAACCACAATTGGCCTAAAAGAAATATTAATCAGTGTGGCAAACTTAATTGTCTTTTTAATTTTTATTAGTACATGTTTACAGTACATAACAATTACACTTACCACAGGAGTTCATATTTGTACATAATACATCTTAATCCTTTTTTGTTCCATACCCTTCCTATCCTTCCTTACTCTTTACAGCTTTTGGGCCATTCCCATCCTCAAAAACTCTAGTTTCACTTTCTCCTCCCCTCCTCCATCTCTTGTTTGCTGTGCCACCTGAAAAAGATTTCCCTATTCTTTATTATCTTTTATGATTCTCTTTAGTTATATATGGGTTGCTCATTTAAGAGAAACCATGTGATATTTATGAGTGTTTGTCTGACCTATTTCCCTCAGTATTAAGTCACCACAGTGCATGCACTTATCCATACAGTGTTTTATTTTGAGAAATTTCTCCAACCTTCTGCCCCACCAGGAGGCAGGATCACTCAGTAGTCACCTATATTCCAGCAAGAAGCCACCAGTAAAAGTGTAGACATTCACTGAAAGCTCAGGTAATTATCAACACTTTTTAGTACTCAAATATTTTTAATTAAAATATACATATTATAGGCAAATGCTATGGCACACTTAATAGACTATTTGATGGACATAATTTTCAAATACACTTAGAAAACAAAAATATTTGTGTCATTTTTTTGTGGTCATCTGTAACTGAACCTACAATAGATTCTGGGTTACACCTGTCATTAAATGAAAAACTACTGACAAAAGTAGAATTATTAATAAAGTAACCTTATTTTAGAATCTGTTTATTTCTACAAGGTATGAGTCTTTCTTTTATAACCAAAACTTCATAAAACAATCTTTTAATTACAGAATGCAAGAAAATAGAATGTGTTTTCATACATGTATATGTATTCACTTGGAAAATAGATGATTTTTTATTTTCTTCCTTTACTTCTCCCACTGCAATCATAGTGTGGGTGATTCTTTTTCATTTTCTTTCTGGTATACCCAGGTAGAGTTATTTTGACTTTAAAATTATGCACACACAGGCTATTTTAAAAATGAAAATATTGCTTGGCGTGGTGGCACATGCCTGTAATCCCAGCACTTGGGAGGCTGAGACAGGAGGATTGTTGTGAGTTCGAGAGCAGCCTGAGCTACAAAGTGAGCTTAGGGCCAGCCTGAACTGCATACTGAGACCCTGTCTCAAAATGACAAAAAAGAAAAATGAAAATATCATTCACAATTATAAATTTTACTTTTTATAGTATACAATTCATTTGTTTTCAGAATATTCACAAAGTTGCCTAGCAGCTGCTACCATCTCATCTCAGGGTATTCTCCACATTCCCATAAGAAGCCCTGTGCCTGCGAGGAGCCAGGCCAGTCCTCCACAGTTCCCAGCCCCCATGACCACTATATTTGACACTTGGAATAGCTGGAACAAAATGCCCAACACCCACAGCTTCCCAGAAAGCTGCTCCTGTCATGGAATCCTGAAGCAGGGAGCAAAGTGGGAGCCAGGAGGGGACGTAGAGCAGGGGAGACAGCTCAGCTGTGCAGCTCCTGCCTGGCAAGTACGAGGTCCTGAGTTTGATTTCTGGTAACACACACACACACACACACACACACACACACACACACACACAAACACACACACACAGTAATCAATACACCTTTCTGGCTCACACCTCCAGGGACCCATATCTTCCCACCAGGCCCCACCTTATAACATTATGTTCAGCTATAAACTAATCCACCTATGAGTACAGCCTCCCCCTGACCCGGAGATCACCACCCCAGATCACCTCCCACCAGATTGCATGGGGCTTTGAGGGGATGTCTACATTAGGCGTAACAGCTGGCGAATCAGCTCTTCTTTTTTTGTCATCTAATATACAATAAAGTGGACCATTCCTTCATCTGTCACTGGACTTTTGTACAACTTCTACTTTTTTTCACCATTACCACTAATGCTGTTATGTACATTCACAAGTTTCTGGGTCCGCTTGTGTTGTTACTTCTCTCAGCTTGATATACCTAAGATTGAAGTTGCTTTTGTTTAGTAAGTTCTCTCTCTGAGGAGCTTTTGAGCTATCTTTGAAAATGATAGTCCATTGGACCTTCCTCAGAGCAACCAATACTTTCTGAGATCTCACTACATTCTCCTTGGCACTTTTTCTTGTCTATCTTTTCAAGTGTGGCCATTGTGGTAGATAAGAAGTGGCATTTCATTGAGATTTTGATTTAATAATTTAATTCTCGTAATAGCTAATGATGTTGAGAAGATGTTAATTTGTCCATGGTCGGTTTACATATATTCTCTGGGAAAACACACCTAGGCAAATCCTGACCAGTTTTTCAATTAGTTTTCCCTTTTATTGTTGAGTTGTAAGAGCTTTTTAATGTGAGGAGTGGTTAAAAACATGAGTGTTTAAATTTTAGATAGGGGCTGGCAAGGTAGCTCAGCACACTAAAGCACTGCTTGGGCAAGTTTAGGCAGGCACAGGGTCTGCAGTTCCATCCCTCCAGTTGGACGTATGGGAGGCACTGTTATGAGTTTTAGGCCCTGAGCTGGATTCATGACTAGTGTGTAGATAGATTTGCTGCACTTGTAGGATATGATTCTTGGGTGATTCATGATAAAATACTGTTACAAGACATGTCTCGTACTATATTGTTCACCTTGTAAAAATCCCAAATAATGACAGATATCTTTTGCTTTGCTTTGTCTTGTACTGGAAGTTGAATTTAAGACTTTGAGCTTACCAGGCAGGCTCTGTGCTCATGAGTTATATCCTCAGCCCTTCTAAGAGATTTAAAGTTTTAGCTTTACTCATAAATCTACTTTGTACATCTTCTTTGTAGTAAGTTTTATATGGTACACATAGGGCTTCACACAGATGTTTTGATTGCCTTTAATACAGCATCATTATCTACTGAATTTATTTTTCCTCTAATTTTTCATTTCCTGGAATAACACATATCATATGCACTGGTGCCAAAGAGTTATTATTTCTTTAAACTAGAATTAAAATCAATTCAAAGGCTTAATCAACAACATTAATGTGCTACCTCAAATTTGCTAGCTTTGTCCATCAGAATAATTTTTATGGCTACCCCAATAATTGTTACTTGCAACTTTATACTGTATTTATTTATCTTTGACAATTTCCCAGTGAAAGATACAAAACCCCTATGAACTGAGACAATATTATATGTGTTCATACTTGGTGTGTTTTTGTTGTTTCACTTACTTATTCTCTATATCCAAATTTCTCCTTCATCCCCAGAGAAAACTCTAAACAATGCAAAGAAACTCTAACAATTTCTTCTGTAGTGAAGGCTTTCTATCACAGACCCACACATTTTAAATGATTAAAGAAGACCAAAACTGTCTAAGGACATACCAGATTCAAGATGATTTGCTTTTCCCAGAAGGATGAAAAATTGACTATTTTGCTTGAATTTTTATCATAATAGGGCAAAAATCTGAAAATTAGAAAAGATGCTGTTGAGGCCATAGGATATTGTAGAAAGCTTTTACTTATGGAGAATATGACTTTAATTATATAAATGAGAACAAAGACTTACAACACACTGAGAATTTGTGGTAAAAATTCTAGTCTTGTCAGATGTAGTTGCTAAATATTGACTTAGTGTTTATAGCCCTTTTTCCCTTTAATGAGAATATATAGCTAAAACTCCCATTATCTCCCAAAACCTCAGTCTTTGGACATCAAAAAATGAAAACAAACTATTAACTTGTCATTTACTGCTTTCAGTAGACAGAAGCTCCATTGTAAATGTAAGAGCCAAGACAAACTACCGGAATGTAATGAAGGCTGCCGGAACAGCAACCCTAATCCAGACCAGAGCCTTCTTTGGGTGAAAAAGACTCTCCTCAAAGGAGACTGTATAGAGGAACATGGTGAAGGCCAGGCTCAACGATGACCTACAACAAGGGGTGGGGGGTCATGTCCTGGGGCAGGATGCAGAGCAGCAGGGAGAGCCCAGGAGGCTGGCTCAGGAGGGACCACCTCAGTGGACTTAGTGTGGTCCGAAAGGCCTGGAGACAAGTATGTAAGAGGAAGAATTTATACAAACAACATATAAAAACAATCAAAAGAAGCTCATAATTTTTAGGACACACAACTGATTTGTTCTTAGCATTTTGGATTTTTTTTTTTTTTGAGCGATTGGCTCTGATGGGGAATATTAAATTAGCTACTTTAGGCAAAAGGACTCTTACTGATAGCTCTATGAACTTTTAAAAATATTTATCTATTTATTTAGTATAGGGTCTTACTTATGTACCGCTCAGTCTCATGTGATTGTCCTGTCTCAGCCTCCCCAGTTCTGGGATTGCAGGTGTGCAACACCACACCGGGTCCTAGTACCAAGGATCAAACCAGGGCCTTAAGGCAAGCACTGTGACTGCCAAGCTATCTCCTCAGCCCTGTACTTTTAAATTAATAAATACACCTAAAAATCAAAGCCAACTAATAAAATCATTTGCAAGGCACAATATGCCTCTCATAGAAAGTGCAGATATACATTGATGGTAATGTTCATTTTATACGCTGATCCACATGGCCCAAGTATCCATGCTTACACCATCTTAGACAGGCATTCCTGAGTACACACTGTGTGTCCCAGGTGTTTATAAAGAGAAAAAAAATATCCAAGCTATGAGTGTGTGGTGTTGAGACAGTATGATTTTGGGAATGTGTGGTTTTAACAGTTTCAGCCTATAAAATAATTATACCATATACTCAGGGGCAGTAACAATAGCTCTTAAGCCTGTATAGCTGCTGCTTATTGTGGAAACGCACACGAAGGACAACACAGGATGTTGAATCACTTTCCTCTTATTTTTCATTAATGAAACAAATTTTAATATCTATTCTATCACCAGCTATTTTTAAATGTGTACCCTTGCATTTAAAAAAAAATACACGTTTCAGTGAAATATTACTTTAATCTTGTTAAGCGAGTGGAAATTATATGCCAGGTACAATTCAATCACTTATGCTGTGACTACCAACGGTAGGAGCAGGGAATCTATATGAAAGCTTGATTAAAAACACAGTTTCCTTTCTTTGAATCTCCTAAGTGTTTACCCACATGAACACTGAGGAAAATTTGTATGTAGAGCTTGACCTAGCTACAAAACTTCAGATAAAACTGATGAAGTTTCATCTCAGAACTCTTGAGAGGCTCAGGATGGCAGACGTCATTGGTGTGGAGGTCTAGGTTAAGAAATGTGGACCAGCTAAACAGCTCAGCAGATTAAAGCACCTTCTTAGGCACATGCAAGGAACAGGGCTTGATCCCTGGCATTCTGTGTCAGCCCCACCCCTGGGGTGTGCTAAGATGGGAATGAGACTTGACTTGGTGGTGCGCACCTGTAATCCCAGAACTTGGGAGACCGAAAACAGGAGGATCACTATGAGTCTGATCTGGGTAGTGAGACCCTGAAGACCCTGTACTAGGTACATAAATAAGTAAATAAATAAAGATGAAGAATCGGTCAGTGCTAAGGTGGTTTACATGTCCCTTAAAGTGGCACCTCTTGGAGCAAGCATCCTCAGGCTGGGACAGTTGAAAATATTAGCCTAGATGTCCTGCTGCCCCATAGCTTTCCTGTATATGCCTCACAGGCATTAAGTCACAGATAGCTCAAAGCGACCTTCACTTCCTGTGTAGGTCTCCTCTTGCATTTGTAAGCTGTCAGTGACAATACCAGTCACCTCCCATAGAATTCAGAATTCACTTAGAGCCCATACTCTCAGCCCCTAACTTCACGTTATAGCAAACTTCTGTGTATAGTAAATATCTTGATTACTCATCTCTTTGTTGCTCCACCAATATGGCAACTCTCACCCTCCTCAATCCAAGCCAGAACCACAGGTTCCTAGCTGACTTTCCAACCCCTGGGTCTATACACTTCTAAGCATCAGTCACTAGTGTAATCTTATTATTGGCTTCCTTAAAATTCACCATGCTTTCTCCATGCTTAGAAACCAAAGCCTCACTTGTCTCCCCCTTAAAGGACATTTAATGCCTTCCTCTGAGTTTTTCCTAATTCTGCAATTATACTACCAACATCTCTTCACATTTTCATAATATCTGACACCTTTCCTTGAAGGTATCAGGTTTTATGCTGTGGGAATTTCTCCCTGCAGGGATTTTTGCGGCTCTCTCTGCCTTGTTTAGTCTTATTCGTCCTACAAACTTTCCATTCTCTATTAAATGGGTCCCACTCTGTGAATTTTTTTGCCCCTGCAACATCAAGCAGAAACCCTAAAATGACACCCAAGATTTGGAGGTAGACTTATTTTGCATCATCAGGCCCTGATTGGGATCATCCCCAAAACATCAGGCCCAATCTCTGGTGGTCCAGAGCATATATGGGATAAGCAAGCATGAAGCAGAGAGGCAGGATGACTGGTCAGTGGGGAGTGGCTCTTACAGTGTGCACCATCGTAGCCAGCTATGCCTCACAGTGACCAGCCATTCCTAAGAAACAAAATAACAGAAACCGGAATTGGATCGATTACCTGGCATCTGTGACAAGCTGAAGAACAGTGGCTGGGGCTGGGGAGATCTTCTACATTTCCCCCATTTTCTTAGTTTTTGTGGCAAACTTTGCTGGATATATTATACGCCACGTGCTGAGATGAGACCTAAAAGCAGAAACATGAGGGTTGCCAGTGACCCAAGGGCAGGCCTTGGCTAAGGTCGCCAAGAATGTTTCATCACAGAGATTTTCCCTAAGTTGCTTTTAGGAAGAACTAATTTAAGCCTGTCTGTTCTGTAATATTATATTCTCTGGCAAGGTAGTGAGTGAGCTAATTTGATCTAGGGGAGTGTCAACCACAGCTTGAACGTTCATCAAACCTGTGTCAAGTATTTGATTGTTCTCTTTTCTTCCTTTTTATTTTGATTTTTCCTCTCTTCCCTTTTTTTTTTGTAACCTGGAATCAAACTCAGGACCTCCTGCTTGCCAGGTACTCACTTAAGCTGCTGACCTATCTCTTCAGCCCCTGATTGTTCTGTTTTGTTGGGACAACCATCTGTTATAGAGTTTATAGCAAGAAAAACACCTATCAGAGGACTAGGAAGCAAAAGCTGGGGCAAGCAGCCTCTGGCAATCTAGTGCTCATACAGGATGAGCAAGCAGGAGGTGCAGAGGCAGAGTGGCTTGACAATTGGGGACTGACTTACACAGTGTGCATCACAGTGACCAGCCATATCTAGGAGACAGGAGCACCTGGAGCCGGAATAAGAACTACTACCTGGACAGCAGTGCAGAATGACTCCTTTTCATCATAACCTCACTGGAACTATAACCTGGATATCTGACAAACTGAATGATGGCTTGGTGGGGGTGGCTACCTTCTGCTACATCTCAGAACAAAAAAATGTTCACCTTTGCTTTTGTCCCACTTCTGTAGTTTTACTACCTTCAATTCATCATATACCACATTGGAATAGATTATTTATTCATACACTTCTTCCTAAAATAGCCTAAAATTGCATTATTTAATCTTAATACTGTTCCTCATATTAAGATTCTCAGTATGTGTTTAATCTGGTAGTAAAGATTTGTGTCATTGAAGCATATGTGTGCACAGTATTTGTGGGGTCATGTTTTAAAAGCCCATGTAATAAATTGAAGAGGAATCTGAATTAATCTAGAAGATGAGATCTTTAATAAAGGCAGATTAGAGGGGATTTCATCAGCAGTTTTGAAGACAACCATAGTTCTGGTAGGGAATGTATGAAGGGAGCAAAGGAGGAGAGCATATTTGCTTATGGTTTTAGCTCAAGAGATGGGATAGACTGATACATCATTACTTCATAAAAAGATAACAGGACATTAGCTGACCAAGCTATGAGACGACATGTATCGGGCATATGAAGATATCAGACATGGTAGTTATTTGCACACACATGGAGACTGAGGGTGATGGCATGTTATTATCAGTCTGATAATTTAATTTATATCTGAAATGACTGAGTTCCCTGAATGATTAAGGCAGATTCCTTATAAATCAGAAAGAATTTTGAAAAGAATTAATATGTTGCTGCCTCTGCCTTAATGACACTTTTTTTTCACAAAATGCTTCTTAACAAGTGCGAAATAAATAAGGGCCTGGGGAGATAGTTTGGCATTCTACTCATCTGCCTGGCAAGAACAAGGACCCAGATTCAATCAGTGGTACCACAGGCTGGGCTTGGTGGAGCACACCTGCAGAGGCTGGGACAGGGGAATCACTATGAGTCTGAACGGCTCAGTGAGACCCTGTACCAAGTAAATAAGTAAAGAAAAGATTTTTTAAAAAAGAAAAACTAACATGGTCCCAAGACTACTGCAAAATGATACCACCTCTTTCTCATACATTCTCAGAGCACCTGAAAAATAGGGCAGACTTTTGTTAAGTCCAAGGATTGTACTTAATAAAAATAATAATGAAATTTTATGCTTCCACGAAAGCATCTGGGTTTTACTTGGAATAGAGCACGAAGTTTTTAGCTGAATAGTTACCTAAGAGCTGTAAATGACAAAGTAACAACTACCTGAGTTTTAAACAAATGCTTTTAGTTAAATGCCTATCTGATCAGTTATACTGTGTAGAGTAGAGCAGGATACAGATTTTTCCTGATGTCACTTGTCCCCAAAGATTACTCACTGCCTTTCCTAAGACCTCTTTCACTTACCAAGGTCCCAGAACAGAGGAAATACATTTTGGGCCATCACAAAAAATAAAGATCATTTATATTTTATTTACTTTTTATTTCATTATTTATTTACTCACTTATTTATTTATTTATTTTTGCAGAACTAGTAATTGAACTCAGGCCCTTGCACTTGCCAGGGAAGAGTTTATTCCACTGAGCCATCTCCCCAGCCCTCTTACTTACTTTTTTAAAAGAGAATATAAAAGCTACAAGAGGTAGGCATTTTTCACTTAACAAAGTAATATGAATTTCACAGTATTTGTTGTAATACATAGTGTTGTCTTCCAACCAGATACTCATATTACCAGATATATGCACATAAAATTGGAAGAAGGAAGAAAAAAAGAATTATATAAGAAATTGAGAAAAGAAAAAGGAGAAACAATTGAAAACGGAGATTAAGCAAATTAAAGAATTAACTGCTTCTTTCCATAACCAGCAGAAATGATCGGTACAGTTGTCCAAACCATTCTGCTTACATTGTAGATAAAGCCCTTTCCTCTATTCCTTCTCTTGTCCTCCTCAGCTCAGTAACTCTTTCTTTTTGAATAAATCCATTCCCTTTTACCAGTGTCTATTTCACCCCTCAGATTCTACTTTTGTCTTTCAGGTTCTCATACTAAGTAGACAATATGTTTGCACATGCAGGTCTGATTTATTTCACTTAAGAATATGTTCTCTAATTGCATCCATTTACCAACGAAAGATTCCACATGGGTGGGCCTACCAGGAAGTAGCCATAGGACCCACAGCCAGTGGGTCCCAGCAGTTCACTTGGATTGGGCTCAGTTGGAAGGAGCAAAACACTGCAACCAGACACAAGCTAAGTCTGGAAGGTCAAATTCAAGTGCAGTAGGTATAGACCTGGTGAGCTTAGGCTACGGTTGGGCATAGCTTGTCCAGACAAAGGCCTAGACCTAGAGGAACATCCTCATGGCACAGAGGTGGCAGCAGGTAACAGGGGTGAGCTAGTTAGCCTAGCAGACTCCAGGTGCATGAAGAGGAGGTGCCTAGACAGAACTCAGATTAACTAATTTAAATAGATTCCCAATTTAATATATGCTTTGTTATATAGATATATTTGCTCCTATGGTCTAAAGTACTAACCTATTTGTTACAAAAGTTTGTTAATTGCTAAATTTCACTAGCTGCTATGCATATTACTAATTGTATTACTGCAAATAGGAAACCATACCTACCTTAACCACATGTTCTGTCTTAGGCATTAGTACAGGAGGTGCTTGGGTAATAACATCACCAAAGCCCTACGATGAAGAATAGAGGACAGTGCCAAACAGAAGCCAGTATCTCACTCTCAAATGATAGACAAGGCAAAATCCTGGGACACACAAGAATCAAGACGAGAATCTCTGACACAGAAGAGATACCTAAAAAGAGATTTGTTATAATGAGGCTCTGACTGCAGTGATACAGCCACCTAATATCAAACTTTTACAAAAAGGTGTCACAGAAATAAAAATGAAGACTTCTGTCTCAAATAGAAAATGACAAAAAGAAGGAGCAGTACACATTCTCAGAGCTCTGTCCCACCAAGGGCAAACCCAGGAACATCAGCATAGAGGAAATTGGAAGCTACACAGCTGACATCTCTGAAATCCACTGCGGTTAGAGAAGCTGTATTTGGAAAGTCTTTAAAGGATCTTTTCATACTTGATGCTAGTCCAAAGATTGTAAGCACTTGAATTCAGCAAAATATTCCAAAATAGTCCAGTAGTCCATAATAGTAGTGGGTTTTCTGTAAGACTGGCAATGTCAGAAGTTGTTGACTTGAGCCTTTGACAGTTCAGCATATTAATATAGCTTTACTTTATGCCTCATGGTTATACTTTTCTGCTGGATTGTTAAGACCAAGTTAAAGCAAGACCTATATACCAAAAAATGCAACTTTTGCTATCTGACCAGGTCAGTCAGATTCCCTCAGTATTTACCCTGGAACCATGTACAGCACCTTTTGGATCTTTTGTTAGTGTCAGTGTCTTTTTTTTGCATTTGTTTTGCTTATATTTTTGCTCTTCAAAATAAAATAAAATTAAATTTTTAAAAAGCTCAATTCTAGAAATATAGTATGGCTGGGGAGATGACTCAGTGACATAAGTACTTTCCTGGCAAGTGCAAGGGCCTGAGTTCAATCCCTGGTTCTGCAAAGAAAAAAAAAAAATATAGCCAAAGTATCTTTCATTCCATTTATGTGTACACTAAGGACTTCCAGAAGATCGTAATGATTCTTCAGGTGCACCTTGGTTTGTGTGCAGTGCACTAAGTCTTTCCTGCACATGTTTTGGCTGCTAGGCACAGATAATACAAGACAAACAAATTCTCTCATTTCTAGGCTAACTGCTCCCAGTGCTTTCAACTGTTCCTTAAATAAAATAGATTCTACTTCCTGTATCATTCTGCTTCACTCTCTCTGGCTGCCTTCCAGTTTCTTACCAATCTGCTTGAATGTGACAAGCAGATTAGATCTTAACCATTCAACCACTGACTGAAGTGAGCCACAAACAGTAGAAGTCTCAGTTCCTGGAACTGGAGACCTAACTGCATGTATCCTCATTTAAGCAAATTTCACATTAAATTTGAAGGCCAGCCAAATAGCTCAGTGGACTAAAGCACCTGCTTAGGCAGAGCACAGTGGCTGGGGTTTGATCCCTAACCGGCCCTGCCCCTGGGCCGTGCTGAGATGGAGATTGAGACTGGTCATTTTATATAATTTTCCCCCTTCTTAACTCAGTTGCACAGCTAACTGGTCTTTATTTTTAACTGTGCTTTTGTGGAACCAGGAAATCATGACCTCAGGAATTCTCCCCAGAGGAGGGTCATCAGAAGTGAACTTATTCATTGCTGCAAGAGGACTGTACATGACCTGCACTTTGCGTGCACATTTGAGCACCAGCTAGGTTAAGGATAGAACTGTAAGGAAGCTGATTATGAAGCTGCAGCCATTGGAATTCTGCTTGTTCAGTGGGCTTTGTTGCCTCTGAATCCCTCTTACCCAAACTTTAGGATATTTATTTATTGGTGTTCTGAGGTTTCACAAGGATTTATATGCGTGTGGGATTACCGGAGTCATCTTTCTAGTCTTAATGTCAATTTTTATTTTGCTTTCATTTTTTAAACCAAACAGAGCAAAGTATGGCATTTATTCTATTTTTCAGTATTTCTAGTTATATCTTCACAATTAAGACATTATTAAGTTCACTTTGGTAGATAGTTCTCTGAGTCTTCGACAAAATTGTAACCAAGACAAATAAGATACAAAATTACTTATGCCGTTGTCCCTACATAGTTTGTATGTACAGTCCCTGTAGTCAGCTTCTTCACTATCCACAGCCCTTGAAACCTCTCATGAAGTTCTCATCGCTATAGATTTATCCTTGTAGATGCAGTGACTAGACAGCAGGTTGAACCCTTTTCTTTCACTCAGCAGAACACTTGTGGAATGGATTTGTGTGTGTCACCTGTCTACTTCACTATTGAGTTGTATTTCACCACTTGGGTATGCCTCAGGATGCTATCCTTTGACCTGTTATGATATGCTGGGTTATTTCTAGCTTAGGACAGATGTAAATAAAACAGCTCTAAACATTATGTCAGTTGAGTTCACACAGGTTTTCAGATCTTCTGCACAAATATCCAGGAGAGCACTTGCTGCATATGTGGTATGTATAAGCTTGAATACTTTTGAAAGGGTCACAGCCTTTGCCAAGTCTGGAACATTCTGCCTTCCTATAGCCAGCCAAACATAGAAGCTACATTTCACTGGCAGCATTTACAGTGTGCAGTTTGCAGCCTTAAGTATTCTGTCACACTCATGCTCAGATTTTAACTTTCATTTCTTTGGTGACTGGCAGCACTGAACTTTATGCATGGGCTGGTTTACCTTCTGTGCTTCTTAAGCAAGGCATCTGTAGGTGCGCTCCACAAGGCATCTGTAGGTGCGCTCCACAAGGCATCTGTAGGTGCGCTCCACAAGGCATCTGTAGGTGCGCTCCACAAGGCATCTGTAGGTGCGCTCCACAAGGCATCTGTAGGTGCGCTCCACCCAGCTGGCAACGGTGCACCTTCTCTTCCTTCTATCAAGTTAGAATGCTACCTGGACGCTCTGTGTGCAGATAGGGATGTGGCAAATATCTCCCCATGGCTGAGCTCAGTGCTTTCATTCTTTTAATGATTCTTCCACAGAATGAAGCTTGGACAGATTGATGAGCTCAAATTTACTTTCCTGAATAGACTGAAATTTTGCGTCATGACTAAGAACTTTCACCTCATGCAAGATCTCCGGGTTTTCCCTAGTTTTTTTTTCTAGAAATTTTAGATTGTATATTTACTTCTGTGATTCATTGGGAGCTCACATTTGTAGTGGTGTGAAGTATAAAAGAGGGAGTTTTGTAACAGATCCAGAGAAAGCCCTTCAAGAGCACTTACATGAAGGTGAACACTCTATCATCCTCGACACCTTTGAAGGATGATACTGTTCTCAGTCTAAGACAGTTTTATTCATTTTTTTCTCTTCGGAGAATTCTTAGATGCATATTTTTTTCAGTTCATGCACCCTGCTTTGAGCCACTTTGTTCAACATGCTAGATGCTGGGTGGTGACACCATCAGTTAGGACTTCGCTCCACAAGAATGTCGGCAGATGAGGAGTCGGGGCAGCTCTGGACCGCCAGGTGCAGCACCTTTCTGGAAGCACAGAAGGGAACACAGGCAAACTAAGGAGAGAGCACAGAAGGAAGGCACGGACCAGCATCTGCAGTGGCTGCTCTTATGGTTGATACACTGTCAACTTAAGGCAGCCAGCAGGTCTACATGCTGGGCTAGAAAGCACAGGCCCTTACTGCTCTAGGATGTTATTCACTGTATCAACTTGAGAAGTTAAAACATTTAAAATTTTGATTTCACAGGGGCCAAGGCCGAGGACTACCACAGCCCGTCCCCAGTTGGGGGTAGGCTGCTTACATACAAGGGAGGCACACAGGCCGTTCCCCATGTTTGTTCTTGCTGCTTTTGCTGTCTCGGGCCACCTTGTTCTGTTGCCCCAGTGCCGTGCACCCTGCCTTAGGGCCGGCTTGTTACAAATGGAAGCCTCCACAAACTGTGAGCTAAATAGACCTTTCCTTTCTTAATTTTGGAGCTTTTTTTTTTTTTTTTTTTTTTTTTTTTGTCTCAGTAACGAGAGAAAAGTAATCAAGACAGCTGGCTTTGATGGTTCCCTTCCCAGATGAAATTTCCTGGCCTCTTCTGTGAAGAAAGACAACCATCATGCTTTATGGAGGCTGCTGTGAGGGGCAGCAGTGAAAGTGAAGCAGGAGAAAAGTAAAGAAATCCTTTGTCGCTTGGAGGAAGAGGGCTGCCAAGGAGAAGCAAGGCTGGGAGTGGGGCTTTTATCCAGTTGGACTAGAGGTGGAGTTTACGTGGACGGCGCAGCACCATAACAAGTGCTGGCTGGGGAAGCCTCAGCAGGCCTGTGAAAACAAAAGAGGCAGTGTGCGGTTAGCCAGAGCGAAGGTACACAGGAGTCCATCTAGGAGAGGTGCTGCTTGTGTGGAGTCCCCGTGCCACACCGAGTTGCCGCCACGATGACCTCTGAACTGCGTGGGCAGAGACCCGCCGGCTAAGCGGAACTTAGCGCCTAGTGTTGGGCCAGGGTACACCCCATCACACTGGCTCTGGCATTTGGCAGGCAGGGCGGTGGCAGAGAGCCATAGAACCCCTCCTAGTGGTCTGTGTCTGAGCACCTAAGCTCTGGTTGATGAGGGCTGTAGCTGAGGAAAGGTGGCACTAGAGCCGCGCATGAAGTAGGAAGGGCTGGCTGGGAGCAGGGAAGGTAATCTCCCCTTGTCTTTCCTGTCCTCCACTGCTCCCTCACTCCATTGCTTTTTTAAAAGGTTTTATTTGACAAATATATGTTTATAGTAGTAATTACATATTTATTATGGGGAACAGTAGTTGTACACGTATGGAACGTATCTTAATTCTTCATGTCCCCTTGCCCCCATCATCCTCCCCTCTTCCCGCTGTCCCATTTGCAAAATATCCACTGCTGTGTTTCTTTTTTTTAAATTTTTTTTATTGAAGCACAAATATCAATCAGACAGTTTCAAGACACATTAACAAGACAGATTCGATAAATTAATACATTGCAAACTGTTTTCATTATGTTTTGATATTGTACAAGGTATATACATGATATTGTATTTACAGATATTATTTTAGCAGATATCTCTTATCAGTGAATTAAGAGTGTAGCTGCTTACTTATCTTATTTTTTATACCTCAATTATATCAAAAATTCAATAATTATTTTCCTAATAGATGACCATAGTACTAGAAGCCGACAGAATATCCTGTCCAACCACCATTAGTGCAGATCTTGCCTCTCATAGGATTATGTAGAAGCACAGCTTTATCTATCCCAACTGTACTGTCTATACACACACA
>PVKA01000925.1:0-62091 GCA_004027165.1 Ctenomys sociabilis
TTTGTCTTTTTGAGACAGGGTCTCACTGTGTAGTTCAGGCTGGCCTTAAGTTCACTTTGTAGCTCAGGCTGCTCTCGAACTCTCAACAATCCTCCTGCCTCAGCCTCCCTAGTGCTGGGATTACAGGCATGCACCACCACGCCCGGCTGTAGCTTATCTGCTTCTTAAAGGATAAAGCCAACTCAGCTGTTTCTTTAACCAATGCTATAAGTGCATTATTAAAAATAACTTATCAATAAATGCAAAATAAACACTGATTAGTTAATAATTGTGTTCTGTTCTGGAAAAGATTTATTTGAAGCTAAAGAACTGTGTAGAAAATCTGACTCATACAGCTACTCTTTTGGGAAGTTTTGCACATAATTTCCAAAGCTACACACAACTCAGTACAACTTATCACTTCGGGTAGCTTCTCTAGCTGTGGTTTTGTGCTTAGTTGGGAGTGAAATCACTATCCACAAAGAGCTAACACATAAATCCAGACTTACAACCTATGAAGATATACGATATATAATGACACAATTTTGATCAAATTCTTATCTTTTTATATATAAATATTCTTAAATTTTGGAAGTTCCTATAACTTTAATCATAATGCTCTTTGTTTTGATAAACTGTAAATAGTTAATTCACAGGAGAAGTTAATATTTAAAATATTGTGGTTTTTAAAATGGTAGGTTGTGACTCATTACGGACTGTCAAATAGAGTTGTGACTGGTACTTAAAAGACATAAAAGAAAAGAGTAAAAGATCAGGATATAGTTTCCACTCTAAATATGTAAAGTAAACACCATTTTATATAGCTTTTTCTCTGATTATATATGCACTGATTATATATGCAATCAGGATAATGTGTGTTTTTTATTATTCATTTATTTACTCTTGAGATATAGTTCAGGATGGACTTGAACTCATGTTGATCCTCCTGCCTCAGTCTCTTGAGTGCTGGGATTTCAGGTGTGTGTACCCATGCCTGGCTTAAATGTTCCCAGTTTTCCTTGTTTGTTTTCAGTACCAGGGACTCAGACCAAGCCCCACCGACACACATCCCCACCCTTTCTGATTTTTTTTATCTTGAGACAGGGTCTTACTAAGTTGCTAAGTTTCTCAGGCTGGGGTGGAACTTGCTATCCTTTTACTTCAACTTCCCAGAGTGCCAGAAGTACAGAGATGCACTGCTGTTGTAGCTTGGGGTTTTGCAGGGGGAACAATACAATGCAGGACACATTTATCTATAAGATTATTTTATAATAGTCACTCAGAGTCACCTACAAAAAGAGTGCAGGTGGGCCAGTGAGATAGCTCAGTGAACTAAGTGCCTGCTTAGGCAAGTACAGGGACTGGGGTTCGATCCCTGGCTCATACACCCTATCCCAGGGCACACTGAGCTGGCCACCAAGTTTGGGCATGGTTGTGCACATTGTAATCCCAGCATTGGGTGAGGCTGAAAATAGGAGGATCACTATAAGTCTGAGTTGCAAGGTAAGACCCTGTACCAAATACATTAAAAAAAGAAAGTACAAGAAATCTGTCCACACCACAAAGACCAAAAAATCCAACTGAGGGACTGGATCCCAGGGTGATGTCCTGCATGAGTCCAGCTGAAGACCTGGAGCCCATCACAATGCCCCCCATGAGTCCAACTGGAGGCTAAGAGCCCATGACAGTGTCTCATTCAGGCCTGTTTCACAGGACCCAAAGGTAAGTGGTGGAAACTAGAAAGTCTATGCCAGAAGGACAAAGGGTCTGTGCTAGCAGGCTGCGTGCAGGTCTGCATTGGAGCTAGGAAGCAATTCTCAAAGTAAGAACCAGAGCGCCCTTGAAAAGTACCACAGCTCTGCTCAATAACAATGAGGTCCTGAGCTCCTCTGATGGTAACAGCTGATTTCCCATCAGGAAAGCCAACGTGACAACCTTCTTCTGGAGACTGAGCAGCGCACCACCTTACCCTCCACAGTCAGGAAGTGATGCTGAAAGTAAGGACCAGAGCTCCCACAAAGTGAACCATAGCCATCCTCAGTGACAGGATCCTAGCTCCTACAACAATGAGAATAGTCAAGTTCATCAGGAAAACCAACAGCTCGGCAACAATCTTTATTGGACCTCCCACACCCAGCACCACACTGGTTCAGTTCAGGTGTGTTACAAGATGACCACAACCATCAGGCCTATCTTGATATGTTTTCTTAAATGGAGATTTCTTGGGTATTGTTTTTTTGTTTTGTTTTGTTTGGGGGTGTTTGAACTCAGGCCCTTGCGCTTGCCAGGGAAGCACTCATTCCACTGAGCCATCTCCCGGCCCCTCTTGGGTATTGTTTTGAAAGCAAAGACTGATCCTATAAGATCCAATTTACAGCTTGTGTTTTTCCTTAATATTCCTCTATTGCAATGTAATATCTGTCTTATGCAGTTATCTACTGAAGAAAGGCACGTATCATATCAAAAGCAAGAAAGAGATGACAATGTATATTTTTAATAATTGTAAAGCCTTTCTGTAAATATCCACATGGCATATGCTTCCTTATGGTACTTTTATCTAGTCATTCATACACACACACACACACACACACACATGCACACAGATAAACATACTTACACAAACATATAGCACTATTCTGTATGCTGAGGGCTAAGGATACTAAGATAACAAAGCATGCCCTTTGGAAGAGTAAAGTCCTACTCAGGGAGACCACAAACAAGCTAACAAACAATAAATGTCCTAATAGTTTTAGTAAGTATCACAACAGTTAATCAAGAAGCATGATCTCCAGTTTGATGATAAGACAGGAGATCTAGACTTCAATGAAATCCAAACATGGTCCATGTGAGCTAAACTTAAAACTCTTGTAAATATCTAGACTTGATGAAGTACCATAAAGAGATGCAGTGACCTATGAAATGATATAGAGTGAGATGACTCAGTCTATTGATCACTCAAGTTGATAAACATTAACTGAGTGTTTTTCCTGTGCCAGGCTAGGTAATAGGAGTTAGAGAAACAGAGGCCAACAAAGCACACTTTCAAAAGTCCCAACTAATTGGCATTGAGTAGGGAAAGCTAACAGAAAACAGATTATAAATCATAGTGCAATTAGCAGAGTTACAGGGGGTACTGCCAGGTACAAAGGCACCACAGTAAAAAAAGGGTCCCTTGGAGGAGACCCAACATTTCATAGGATACAAGAGGCTGGAACAGCAATAGGCATTTCACAGCAGGCCAAAGGGAAAAAGACTGCAAGTTGGAAAAACAAAGCCTAAAGGGCTCACATCAACAAGAAACGCTTGCCACGACAAGGTGGCAGCTGGGCTGGATCACAAGGCGCTGGAGGTAGTCAACAGAAATGAGGCTCAGGGGGGCAGACTCAGGCATAGAAGGGAAGAGTCTTACGGTGCATAAAAGGCTTCACATTGTATTCCACTGACAATAAGGAAACATATATTACACAAGTTAGCCAGAAAGTGATTTTTAAGTTAACTCAGGTGATAGCATGGACATTAATTGAAAAGAAAAAGAACTTGGGAGTCCTCAAAAATCTCTCAGAAAGGGCTGGCCAGATAGCTCAGAGGACTAAAAGCGTGCTGAGACAGCGATTAAAACTCTGCAGTCAGTGGCTGAAAACAGGAGAATCACTTTGAGTCCAATCTACATAGTGAGACCCTTTAGACCCTGAAGAACCTTTATATAACTCTGAGTGATACCTCTAGGGTATTACGTGACCTTGGCCATTTTGATGTGAGGAAAATCAACATAAAACATTTATATCTGGCAAGGCCAGTAATGAGGACACTTGACAAACTAATGCCTACATAAGCAGTAGACTCACAGTTAGGAAGCTGCATCTTTGTCTATCACATGAATTCTATAGTATGATATGCTTGACTTACACTTGGGCTTCTCAGTAACTTTAGATCCTGTAGCATATGAATAGCTAGTATGAACACTGGAAGAATTTTAATCCCACAAAGTCTAGATTTGGGGAGGGAAGTCCTATTCCTGCCTTTCCTATTTGAGGATATGTTGCTGTACTCCATTATATCCATGAATGATATAACTATTTCCTAAAAACTAATTATTTCCTTACATCTGTCCCTGTATCTTTACCTCTACTCTATATTTTACTCCTTCAAAGCCAATACAGTTAATAATACAGTTAAGAAACCCAAATCCAAAAATCCTAAATTGCTAAAGATCCACTTTTAGTGCTAAAAACTCTAAAAACTTTTAGCACTAAAAGGATAGCACAAGTGGGAAACTTCATATCTGACTTCGTGTGCTAGACCACTGTCAAAATGTAAGCACGCTGAGAAGACGATGTAAAATGACCCTCAGGAGCTGGGGATACAGCTCAGAGGAGAGGACATGTCCATGATGTATGAAACCCTGGTTCACTCCCCAGCACTGGGAAAAATAAATAAATAAAACTTGCTTTCAGGCTATGGGGATAAGCTATAGATGAAATATAAATGAACTTTGTATTTAGACTTAGATCCAAAATACTTTATTGTGGATAGGAAAATAACCCAAATCCAAAGAAATCTAAAATCCAAAAGATTTTTGGTCTCAAGTATTTCAAATAAGGAATATGCGTGTACGCCATTTCTTATGTGTCAGACGCTGTTCTAGACTCTCAGTGTATCTTAAATCATCCACTTTTCATAGGCATCCTGTGAGATGAATACCATTACTATCCTCATTTTTCAAAGGAGGAAACAAGTTTCCTACGACCTTAAATAGGAGGGTGGGCTCTAGCCCCACCAGAGCAATGGGGGCTTGGAGCCCATGTTTTAATAACCATAATATGCTGCCCCCACAGATCTGTGGATAAGGATACTAAGAAGAAACAAAGCACCAGGATATTACATGTTGCCTTCTCATAGGTGTGTTTCTTTTTCATAAACTGCAAAATTCAGTACTGTAAGCTTTGGTCACTCAGCTTTCCTTTACTACAACAGATACCTGGAATAATCAATTTATAAAGAGAGAAATTTAATTTTGGCTCACAGCTTTGGAAGTTCTAGGTTGGGCCTGTGGAGAGGCAGCCTGTCATGCACAGAGTGCATGGTGAAACAAAACTGTTCAGCACATAAAGAAGAGGATGGGGACAGGTTGGGGGCTCTGTCCCCTTTCAGGCAAGACTTCCCACTAGGTCATTTCATCAGTCCATCATCTCCCAATAGAGCCGCACTGTTCCTCTGGGGAACATTTAGGACTCAAATGCCCAGTTGTGGTGTTTATATCCCTGGTTTGCACTGGTCCAATGATTTTCAGAAACATGTTTAGAAGTATAGTCCAGACAGAGTACAATTAGCTCTCTGTTAATGGCTAATGGTGTTTTTTCTTTTTTACAGTTTAATTAAAACCTTGTCTCACACTTTAGATCTTGATGAAGAGTTCCTCCATGACATGAGACATAAGAATTTGCCATTCATTACATTTCTTCCTTTGACCACTCAAGACTGAAATGATACTTTTTGTGCAAAGTCAGCAATAGAGCAAATGTAATATAAGAGCTTTATTGACTTTTAAAAAGTTGATTAAATTAATCTTTTTCCTTTTTTCTTTGGGTCAGAAGCCACTGACCCTTTCATGAGTTGGAATTGCCATATTCTCTGAAGTTTCTAAAGAGTATAAAATAGTAGCAGGAAGTTTTTTAAAACTTACCATACAAAAATATAGGATTTACATACTGGCTGAAGGACCCCTGACATGGCTTGATTTTGGGGAGTCTGAGCTATATTTTGGGAAATGTTCAGTTATTAAGGAAAACTGAGCTGATACTTGGTTCTATATGGTTTTGAATCATTCTTCTTCATATAAGCAAATGACAGAATTCTACAGGCTTTTGAATCTGGATTAAAAAAAATACTAAAGTGCATTTCACACTTTTTTTCCAAGACTTAAAAAAAATTAAAAAGAATACACAAGACTTTCAGCACAAAAATTCTGTGAAAACTATTACCAGTACTCAAAAGTGAGAGGATGGTAAGTGAAGAAAAATCTCAGTTTCTCTTCAAATGCAAATGTTAATAGACTTGTAAATTCTTTGCCACAGATCTTTTAAACAACCCTCTAAAATACTAGGGGATTATAGTGGATTGCTAATTGGTGGCCAATTCCCAGCTGACAGAAAAGGAACATGGCACAGGGTGTGGATTGTTGCCAGCAGCATAAGAGGCAGCACCAGGCAAGCTGGTGGGAGGCTCGTAGAGACACTCTTTGAAAGCTGCTGGTTGTCTAGGGCTATTCTGCAGGAAGACCTTGTCATACTGGCTTTCCTGGGGAACCTGGCTATTCTCGGAGTAGGAGCTGGGGACCTCACAGTCTCTAAGAATGGCTGTGATTCACTTTGGGGAAGCTCTGGTCCTCACCTTGACTATTGCTTCCTGAAGCTGGAGAGGAAGACAGTGCACCGCTCAGCTTGTTCAGGAGAAGCTTGTCACATTAGCTTTCCTGATAGGAAATCAACCTTTCTCATTGCCGGAGGAGCTAGGGACCTTAATGTTGCTGAGGATGGCTGTGGTACTTTTCGGGGGAGTTTTGGTTCTTACCTTCAGCATTGCTTGCTCGATCCAGTGCAGATCCTGCAGCCTGCTAGCCTAGATCCTTCATCCTACTGGCATACACTTTCTATTTTCCACCATTGACCTTTGGGCCTTCCCCACACATTTTGATAAAGTGCATGTGAGACATTGTTTCTAGGTGGACTTGTGAGAGGCATTGTTATGGGCTCCAAGTTTTCAGCTGCACTCATGCAGGATATTAGCATCCAGGCTGCGTTCTTTGGTCTTTAGTGTGTGGAGCGCTTCCCCGCACTCTTTGTATATGATTCCTTGGGTGATTATAAAATCTTATAAAATGTGTCCTATATTGTATTGTTCCCCTTGCAAGAACCCTTTTACCTCAGCAATCACCCAACTCCTTAGGTTAACAACTGTTTAAAAAAAAATGCACCTGGATGAACAGAAATCACACCCACCTTTACAATGAATTCTTTTTTTTTCTTTCTTTTTGTTTTCTGTAACCAGGGATTGAACTGAGGCCCTTGCGCTTGCCAGGGAAGCGCTTATTCTACTGAGCCATCTCCCTGGCCCCCGTATATTCTGATTTTTGCCACGCTACAAAATGTGGGAAATAAATTTATCCTACAAAGCAAACTGTGGGCTCATAGCCTAGTGAGGCTATCCAGGACTTGTGGAATCTTGCACAATTATCTAGGGATTTTGTAGGATTAGTGGAGAACCTACAAAATGGGAATTGGCCACCCTTTAAAGACTGAGAAGTGGGTGGGAAAAACACGTGGAAACAGCTAACCTTAGAGAGCTTGTTTCTCTGCCTCTTGTTCCTCTGTCTCTACTCGAGGTAGTACTTAAACCAGGTATTCATCCCCCTTGCCAGTAATGGTCACCCACCACCTTTCTGCTCCTGCGGCTTCTGTCCTTTTTATCGTGCCCAGCAGCCAAAGCTGAGATCGGTGGCAGCAACTTGGAGCTCCCTTTGCAGAGTTGCAGGCTTAAAGAAACGGCTGCCTCACCAGCCTAGGCTTTCTGCGCACTCTCGTGCCTCCTTCCAGTATGAGCAGCCGGCGGGAAAAGGGGAGCACAGGAGGGTCTCCTTTGTGCCCGTGTCCCCCCTCCTGTTCAGGGCGGGAGGGAGAGACTGCACGATTACAGGGGGAAGAAAGATCCCCGAGCTCCATCTGCATTTGGGGCTTCGCTGGGAAGGAGCTAGGCGCCGGGCGAGGCTGCAGGGCGCGCAAGCGGTCAGATGGGGGAGCGAGAGCTAAAGCTTACGAAGCGCTGGCGCCGAGAGCCTACGCGACGCCGAGCCCGGCGGAGAGGGGTCGGGCGCTGGGCGGGGGCTGCGGGGGTCCGGGGTCGGAGGCGGGGCCTAAGAGCGTGGGGGCGGGGCCTCAGGGCGGGCGGGGCGTGGCCTCAGGGCGGGCGGGGCGGGGCCTTCCCGGGCTGCGCAGGCGTTGCTCGCACCTTGTTGATTAGTCAGTGCTGGGAGCGCTGCTATGGCGTTTCTCGTATCCGCGGCTCCTCCTCACACGCTCGAGGCGGAGGGAAGGAGGGGTGAGAGGAGGAGGAGGCAAGCGGGCGGCCGCTGCAGCTGCAGACCCGGGGCCCGCGCAGGAGGCGGAGCGCGAGCCGCCGCCCGCCGTCGCGGGGCCGCTCCGAGGGCTCTCCGGGCTTGAGGGCGCGCGGGGCGCCCGGCCATGCCCCGCCGCGGCCGCTGAGCGGGTCCGGCCGCGTCCGAGGGTCCGCCGCCGCCGCGCCCCCGGCGCCTCCCGCGCAGCCCAACCGCGAGTGCGAGCAGCGGCGGCCGCCGAGGCGCGCTGGTGCCACCGGCGGCGGCGGGGAGATGGACCCGGCGCCCTTTCTGGGCTGCAGCCTCAAGGATGTGAAGTGGAGCTCGGCGGCCGTGCCGCTCGACCTGCTGGTCAGCACCTACCGGCTGCCCCAGATCGCGCGGCTGGACAGCGGTGAGTGCGGCGCGGGCGCCCGGAGGGTGGGACCGCGCGGAGTGGGCTGCGGCCCCGGCGGCGGACTTGGCCGCGCGGCTGTCGCAGCCCTGGCGCGTTGCTCCCAACTCCCCCGGCAGCAGCCCGAGAGGTGGAAATCAGAGCCCGTGCAGTGTGATTTAAAAGGAAGCCTTAAAAAAGAATATCAGCCCAGGGGAAACCTGCAGATAGTAATCTTGGGTGCGAGCAAGTCCCTCCCCAGCCGCCTGCAAGAATTACCCAACCTGGGAAACCCTGAGCAGCTATCTTAGGCAACTTTCTTACGAAAATCCTCGTGTTCCCTGGGTAGTATCTTATTTTGGATCCCCCCTCCCTTTCGTCAAGAAGCAGCAGTTTGAAGAGGAAAAAGCTCCTGAGTGACCAATGAAAGGGATCACGTTTCTCAGAGACCGTTTATTACAGCTTGTCTGTTTTGTTTAACCCAACTGAATGTAATTTAGGGCTGTGAATAGAAAATGTCTTTAGCAGAAGTGATGGTATGCTTAAGGTTAATTATTAGCTCGGAGTATTTCCAGCTTGGAAAAAGAAATCAATCCTTAAAACACAGATTGATTTGGAACCTGTGCTCAGAACTGAGAAAGGAGTATTTTTTTTAAATTGACCACCAGAAATCAGCCAGACATCCCCCACCGGTTTGCTCTGCAGTGTGACATCTGCAGTTGTGTAGCTGTGTTGCTGTCAGGCTCATAGACACCTTTCAGTTTGAGAGTTGTGACAAGGAAGGTGGTAGTTAAGGTTTTCTTCTTTTCACAATAACGTCAGCGGGTTTGGGGCTTCATGGGATTTCAGATTTTGAGAAAAGAAGCCTGCCAGCTGTGGGGCAGCCCCAGGCAGGCAGATGGAGCTGTGGCTGTTCCCACACAGGCCAAGTCAAAATAGCACCGCTCACAAAGGTATTACTTCAAGTCACAGGCACCTGTGTTACTCCTTGGGAGGCAAAAAGACTACATTACAAGAGATAGATACACGTCAAAGAATTTTTTACTGCGTTTCTTTTCTTTAGGATCAGATTAGACATTTGAAGCACTGATGTGAAAATGAGTGCAGAAAAGTTCATAGAAGCTGTAGAACAGTCTCGGAACGCTTGCTAGCCTTGTCTGGGTGGTGGTGTAGAGATGGGCACTGGGAATAAGCTAGGAGTTTTTAAACTAGTAATGAAGCGCTGCTGACAATGGCTGTTGAATCCAGGGGAAGAAAGATGATCTGTTAGGCGTTTTGCTTAGAGTGGGAGTGGGGAACTGTTTCGTGCTTTACATGTGCATTCGCAGGCCTCATTCTGTGTGTGTGTGTGTGTGTGTGTGTGTGTGTGCGCGCGCACGCGCGCGCGCGAACCTTTTCCAGGCCTCACCTTTTCCATCCTTCCCTCATCTCTGCCCAGGCTGCCAAAACTTCTTAGCCAGTCAAGAGAGCATTGGTGCATGTGGTGTCAAAAGTCACTCAAAAGCTTCATTAAGCTGAAAGTTTCAGACATAACTCTTCTTTTTATTACCCACTTTCTTTTCCTTGCCATTCATAAAAAGGGTCTGAATCAGCAGTGTGCTCATCCCACTCTTCTTTTTAAAATCAGGACGTGGGTTGTGAGTTTTAACATTGTGTCCTTTCAAACTTGGGAATGAATTTTGATCACTGTATGCAATTCTAATTCTTTAGGGTAAGATTCTCTGATTTTTCTTTTTACTACTTAATTACCAAACTTCTAATCAAAATCAAATACTACTTTATACCTTGTCTCTTCACTTAACAATCCCATTTCAATACCTTATCTCATTTCAATAAGTTTTACCTAATCCCTGTTGTAAACATCAAATTAATTTTTTGTATTATAAGTTGCTTAATTTTTTATAATTTACGATATAATGAACACTGTTGTACATAAATATACTTATTTGGGTTAGAGTTTATTCCTACTATGCAATATACATTCTCATTGAGTTAGAGACTAGAAGTTATACTCATTTATACTAATTGGCCATTGTGGGAATGCCACTCTGCCTATACCTTAAAATACTGTGCAACTTTTTTCTTTTTAAAATCTTTGCTGATTTTGAGGGGGAAACATATGAGCTTAACAGTTGAATTTGGGTAGAGCCTGTCATAAGCCAGGTATGGTTGTACACACCTGTAATCTCAGCTACTTGGGAGGGTGAGGTAAGAGTGTGGAAAGTTCAAGGCCAACCTCGGCAACCTCTCAAAGGGGTGGTGGTATGTAACTTGGTGGCAGTATTTGTGCAGCAGCCTCCAGGCCAAGGATTCAATGTCCAACATCAGAAAAAAGGAAAGTCAATTATAAATTCTCTGCTTATTTTAAAACAGGTTTTATAGCAGTGTTTAGAACATGGCAGAGATACACTGTCATGCTTTGGAATGCTATCAGCAGAATCTCAAGTTTTGAGCTGTCTTCACTGTTTGTGTGTGCATGTGTATCTTTTTGCCTGATTTAGTACTGCAGATATACTTTACACACACAAACACACACTCATATACTTAAACATGAAAGATAGTCATTTTCTAAGTCATTTGTTTTAAGAGAGACTAAAAAGAATCTGGAAAACGTGCTAGTAGTTGACATTATGCCATGAAGAAACTATTGGCTGATTTTAAGCTATCATGAAAGGACATGAAACATCTTAATTTTATAACTTGATAACTGAGTGCCTACTATGCGTGGTTGTATCTCCAGATGCTTGACGGGTATTATCTCACATCATCTGCAGCCTCATTATAATGGCTTTGGGAGCCTGCAGTTCAAAGAAATTGAGTGAAGGTCTCATAGCGGGTAAATAATAGAGTGGGATTTCCCCCCGACTTTGTGCCTCCACAGATGTCTTATCTCAGGTTCTGCTATCTTCTTGTCCTAAAGAGCAGTAGATTTGGAGTAGGTGTGACGTCTGCTCTAAATGGCCTCACTGTGTCTCAGAGATTGAACACCAGAAAGTCAATATTTTTAAAACAGTGTAGACACTGAATTAAGTGCTGGCGTCATCCATCATATTTAGATGACTTTCTGCTTCCCAAAGGAGTGTCTGAAAAGAGACAGTGAGGAAGAAGAGAAGTTTCAGACTCAGAGACAGGATGAGACAATTTGGGGGTCTTAAGATGTATCTGTTGAGATAGTCCCTTCCTACTTTTGCTCATGTTGAAAATATTAAGCACACAATGCATAAAGTGCTCCCCAGTTCTTTGCATTAGGAATGTCACTCCTGAAACATCACTTAGATAGATGCTTTCAATTCACATCCCCAGTGGTGAGATTTATCTTTTTATGATAAGATAAACACAAAATTAATTAGTGAGCCTTTGTGGGTATTGCCTTAGTAGTCTTCCTGGGGAACCTGAAGAAAAGTACTCTTGTGGTTCTTGGGAGGTTTGAGAGGCTACCTCCCATTAACCAGGCAGTAATACAATTTTTTTAAAGTTTATTTTTAAGTGTTATATAAAAGCATAAAATACATGTGACTGAGAAACATGATGTTTCAATTCTTGTGTTTCTTGTATAATGTTTAAATCAAATTCTACTTGTTCCATCAAACATGGTTTCTTTATGGTGATACTTAAACTGATCGTTGGTCTTGTTAAGTGTTTGCTGTAAAACCTCTCCAGCAAATGTGCTTAGGATTAAGAGGGTAGAGAAAATACTAACCCCATTCTACATGTAAATATCCTTACTCAAAATTGGGTTGCTGGGAAATTACTTATTTCCTCTCACTTTTTCATCTTGGAAAGCCTTTGAAGGTGTATAGCAGTGTTCTTCCGACTCTGCTCCTGTAGCTCCCAAAGGGTTCTATAAAACTCTGTCCCCTGAAGCATACTTTTAAGTTAATTGATAAAAAGCTTTTTAGCCAAAGTTTAAGGAGTTGAAAGAGATGTAATTTTTTCAGTATATTGTAGGTATTGACATTTTAAATTATGTTGTTATAGTATTCAAAGATTCACAAAATTTTCATGACTCTACTAATTTCAAAAATGCATAAAAATGCGTAAAATTCAATACTTAAACATTTTGTACTTTCATCTATTTAAATTTATATTTTTATCTGCCTTCCCCGTATCCAACACTATATCAAGCATGTGTTCATGCTTGAAAGTGTTCCATGAATCACTGTCATGTTTTCTGTAACAAGTTATAGAAGTTGAAATCCACCATTTTACATTTCTTTTGCCCATTCCATAGGACTTTTTGAATTTATATTTTTTTACTAAGAATTGGAAATTACCTGGCTTATAAAAGCAGTTATTACTCAAATGCTTTCATACCTTAATGTGCATCTACACTTTTATTCATTCTTTAGTTTGTGACCCTGTTCTTTGCACTGAAGGCTTGGGAAGATCCAGGGAAGGACTAGCTTTGCACGGTGGTGAGGGGGTCTACTGAGGGTGAGTTGGTGTCGAAGAGCCTCCTTCCATGTCTGTCATAGTCATGAGAGTCACTGCATGGAGACTCCTCACCATCACCCACCCACGCAGGTCAGTTTTAAACAAGAGTATATTTGAAAGTTAGGATGTAGATATTAATACTTCTACGGTTGAATAGAACCTCTCAGAAGGTGTTAGCTTGGCCTCAAACATTTTTCCCGCTTTCAGATTGCTGGTTAATGCACCAAAAGATGACTTAATGAGTCTTGTTTGCTGAAAGAAAAAGGAATTTCCGGGGCTGGGGACATGGCTCAGTGGAATACGCACTTCCCTGGCAAGTGCAAGGGTCTGAGTTCAATCCCTGGTTCTACAAAAAAAAAAAGAAAAGAAAAAGAAATTTCAAAACAGGATGGGCTGACAGGGAGGGAAGGAAAGGTGGCAGGAGAAATTGGAGGTAGCTAAATAAGGTGGAAGAGTAGCATTCTCTCCTTCCAGGCATTACGGAAGAGTTAGATCTAATTCTGAGTATATCACAGCCTGAGAACTTTGGTTTTGAGCCAAGTGCTCAGGTGCTGTTACCGTTTTAGGGGCTGTGCCTGGAGGCAGTCAGCACTTTAGCCTGGGCCCTGGGGCTCCAAGGGGGCTCCAGGTGGCTGTTGGTAAATGCTGAAGGTCTTTGTAAAGCCATCCTTTGATGTACATTCTGAAAATCTGTTCCATAATGGGCATTATTTTACATGTGTGTGTGCCTGTGTGCTCATTTTTCCCTTAAGTAACTCAATATACATCTTGCTCTCAGGAGGTGTTTATGCTTATCTTATGGCTTTGTTTCTCATGACATTCAGTGCAGTATTTACAGTACAGAGGGTATCATGCTCAGTTAAGAGAAATGTAATTTTTAAAGTATTCTGGGTTTGAGAAAAAGGGTCCCCCCACCTTCAGTGATACATATAGCTATTCCATACCCCATGTGATTTTGGTAACATTTAACTCCTTTGATTTGTACTTTTTCTCAGGCAGAATACATGGATATTATACTTGCCCATGTATCTCATAGATGTTCATTAATTTGTTTGCTTGATCCCCTGATATTTATTAATACTACATGATCAGCCTTGTTATAGGTATTGAATTATGTACTGAATCAGACAAAGTTCTCTGTCCTCATGGAGCATACATTCTTTTGTATCTACTTATTTGGGGAATTAAACTCAACAGTATATGGAAAGTACAAATATGTTGTACAAGAATATGCCTATTGCAGGGCCAGGGAGATGGCTCAGTAGAATCAGCACTTGCCTGGCAAGTGCAAGGGCCTGAGTTCCATCTCCAGTTCTGCAAAAAACAAAAACAATATGCCTGTTTTAAGACTGGGATACTGTTAATGCAAGACTTTTGAGAGGGAGGCTTCAGAATATATTATTTAGACTATGAAAGTTAACTGCATAATAAATAGATTGTCTTCCTATAGATAGATAAATAGAAATGCTCTGGGTGGTTTTAATCTTTTGTTTGTTTGTTTTAGTATTTCAGATTATGATCTAGTGGTCTTCAAGTTATAAAACAGATTTAAGTCTTCATTGGAGAAAAAGAATTTTAACACCAGATTGGGTTTGAGGGGGACTGAAGTAAGAATTTAAGAAAGGAACTTTTAATCCATGATCACATGTAAATCTAATCAAATGATACCAAACCAGTTAGATTAGAAATGTGAAGATTTTCAAGCATTATCTTTAGTGACTGATGGTCATCTTTTAGTGCCTACGGTACTGATAATGGTTAGTGGGAAAGAAGTGCCTAATATAATTCTCTCTATGAAGTGAATGATAAAAGTCTCCCTAATATTATTTCATACATTGCATACTTTTCCCAGTTCTCACCACTTATTCTATTGGACATGTTTAAAAATTCTAAAAAAAGAAAATGAAAGAATGTAGTAGACAGTGATAACAGACCCACAAGACAAGGTTAGACATAACTCCTTCAGGTCCTTGTTTTTCAAGGAAAGATGGCTACTTTGAAAGTCTCATGTGAAATGAATTTCCATCTTGGCAGTAAAAACCTTACGGTACTCCGTTCATCTGTAGAAGGAATTGGTTTGATTGTTATGATCATTTGAAAAGGGAGTATTTTAGTCTCTTTCTCTCATTGGTTGCCCCATTGAAATGGCCAGTTCTTGCCAACCAGCTTGTAAATTCGTTTGTTTTTGTTTGAGATTCCTGAGGTATCTGTTTTTTCACTTACTGAGTTGCAGTTTTAGAAAGACTCCTAAACTCTCTTCTGGCCTTCAGCAAGGCTCAGTCTTACACCACCTACTTTATGCAGTGTGAAAAATACTTTTTATTGGCTCATGGATTATTTTGTCAAAACTTTAACAAATATAAAATATTCACTAAAATACTTCAAATTTCATGAGCTTTATTTCTTTATTACATATTCTCATGTGAAAACCGTGCCCGCTTCCCTGCCCCATCCTTATTTCCAATGTCACAAGAATGTTTATGAAATTTCAGGTTAAAAGTATCTGAAATTATTTTTACTGTTTCCTAGCTTCTAGGGCAGTGTGTTGCAGTGTGGTCAGGAGGCACTCAATAAGCATTTAATAAATGAATCAGGGGGCTGGGGATATAGCACAGTGGCATAGGCATCTGCCTGGCAAGCATAAGGTCCTAAGTTTGATCCCCAGTACCAAAAACCAAAAATAAATGAATCAGTAAATTGCAGTATGAATGATTACGAGCTGTATTATAAAGTTACCTATTTGCCTTGCGAGGTTGAATTACAATTTCACATTTGTTCCATTTGCTGTAGATATTATATCCTTAAATATATAGAATGGGTGTTAGTCCTTGCTGTTGACAGTAGCAAAATCAAGAGACTGGTGGACCACTGTGATTTATAATGTAATGATTCTTAGGACTAATGGTTATCAATATTTTAAACAAATTATTTCTGGAAATTAGAACTCATTTATTTGTTTGTTTGTTTGTTTATTGGGTACAAGGTCTCACTATGCAGCTCAGACTCATAGTGATCCTCCTATCTCAGCCTCCCCAACATGAGATTATAGGTGTGGGCCGCCACTCCTGGTTTCAGTGGCCGGCATGGCATGGCACAGGGCCAGCACAGGACAGGGGATCAAACCTGGGTCCTTGCGCTTGCCAGGCAGGTGCTTAGATCACCCCAGCTGTCTCCTTGGCCCTATAACTCATTTTAGAGTTTAACTTTCTTGCTAGACATATACATCTATTTTATTCTAAAATTGATGAAGATGACGTACTAGTATGTGTTGCCATGTCATTGAATTTTTAGTCTTTAGCATCATCATATTCACGTCTCAGGAGGATGAACTAGAATGTCATACATCATTGAAAGTAGTTAGCTCTTACTACAGTGAAGAGAAGGACCAATTAGACAGTCAGTGAACTGACCATTTGCTTACCCATCACCTCATTTCTAGATGCCAGCAGTTTCACTTCTGAGCAAAGCAAGCCACTGGGTTTAAATAATGTTACAAAACTACAATTGCTAATTTGTATAGTTGTCATCTTCCTAGAATAGCCCCAAGTCGTCTTGAAGTCATAGTGTCTTAATCCCATACAGCAAATTCCCTTCTATGCCCCTGAAGGATTGTTGCATTGTACGAAAGGAAGGAAAATGACATTTCCAGTTCTGTGGACAAAGTATGGGTCAAATCATTTTCATGAATTTTGCTAGTTCTTAACGCCATTTGAAGTAGTATTTAAATACCACTTGGGCTTTTCTGGTTTAATGGTTGTTTAATAAATATCACATTACTGAATGTAACATGTAACATGAATTATGTATGGTTATAAAGATATTCATTATTCTGAGTAATATTTAACATGTATAGTGAGTAGTGATTGTATTCTAGTGTAGAAGATATAATTATGCAACGCATAGATAGATAGATAGATAGATAGATAGATAGATAGATAGATGTATATATATATATATATATATATATATATATATATATATATATATATCTCCCTGAGAAAATTTAAATAAGCCTTGTTTCTTTCCTCAGATCAATAGAAAAAAATTTCCTTGGGCAGACCTTTTCATATTAACATGGTAGTTTTCTCAATACCAGACTTCAAGATGTTGGAGATTAAACTTTATCCTCCTCCTATAAAGAGCTAGATTCATATATCTAAAAGTAACAGGAAAAGGGTAAATTTTATATTCTTTCTTCTAAAGATCACATCTCTTACCTTCGAGGTAATTAGAAAGCACTGGTTATAATCATGTCTGGCATCCATTCATAAAAAAGTTAATGAAATGCTTGGGAAAACTGTCTTGAACAACTGCTGGATGCCTGCTGCCTGTTTGTGCAGACACTGCATTTTTTTGGTTGATATTCATTTTGGATTCACCATTCTTTTCCTTTATTTTAGCAACAGTAAGCAAGTAAGGGATAGTGGCTACCCCACAGAACTGACATGTATGTATCCTATTGTCATTCCTTGTCCTCAGTTACTTATGCTCTCAATTTTCAATATTATTTGTTTCACATTGTTAACATTAAAAATAATGCAGAAATTATTATTACTTTTTTGCCATTGGCCCACAAAGCCAACCAATTCCCAGAGTTCTTTTTTAAAAAAGTAATTAGTTGGAGAAAGTGTGTGTGTGTATGTGTGTGTGTGCGTGCATGCATGTGTGTTTGTGCTCTATCTAGAAGGTTCAAATTACCTACTTAAAAATAACAAGTAACCCAAAGCTTTATTAAGAAACTGCTGTTATTTTTTCTGTGTATTTTGGTCTGGTCTCTGGCCAGTTAAAAGGAAGGGAGGTAGGATCAGAGGAGACTTTTATGAGCTCATCATGGCTGTGTGCATCAGGAAAGGTCAATTTCAGTTGTGCATGATTGGGATGACAGAAACAAATGGCTTAAAACAATATGGAAATGTTTTTTTCACATAAAAGAAGCCCTAGGTATGTGGTCCAGGACCAAGGGGGCCTGGGCTTGGTGTATCTTTCTGGTGTGTTCTTTTCAGCAGGTTGGCACGCTAAAGGTCACACTGCTGTCCTGGGTGGCTGCTGGAGCTCTAGCTGCAGCGCTGTATCCCGGCCCTGTCCTACACAGCACTTTACCTATATCTCTCCAGCCAGGACCCAGACATTTCTGTATGGGAAAACCAGCAGGCAGGTGAGTCTGTCAGGCACGGTGGGTGCTTAGGAGTCTCTGGCAGGAGAGGGAGCTGCTGTACGTTAACCACGTTGGCAGCCTGACCATCAAATCGCTGCTTTGATGCCTCCTCTTCACGTTACTCTAAATGTGTCAGAAAGGCTTGGCATTGGACCCCAGCTCCCTGGCACTGCCCTTGCTCAGGTTCCTCTGGGCTAACATGGTGTGAACTTACTGCCCTCACTCCCTCCTGTTGGTGTCCTTGAGCATGAACTTTAAATTGGTTCTCTGTGCAAGAAGCCTGTTATTAGAGGTGAAAGTGCCTCATGAAAACTAAGTCACGAAAGCTCCTCCATTCGTGAGGGATAGTTGTTATTAAAGGTACAATTTATACTTTTTTGTTGTTGTTGTTTTGTCTTGTGTACTTTTGACATTGTTGTCCCTGATTTTATACACACGATAGAGTAGGCTGTACACTTTTAGGAATGTGCTTTTCACCTGTGCTTCATTCTGTTTGCAAAAAGGTTTGCTTCGCAGTTGTGTTTAAAATAGATAACATTTTGAATTTCACCCAGATATCATCATTATAGGGAATTTGGAAATCATAGGGGAAAAAGACAAAAAAATAAATGTTTTAAATGTAGAGGATATATAATATTATATAACTATCACTAACATTTTTGCTGTTAATTAAGCATGGAAAATATATGTAAAAGTGGAACTAACTGTACATAAAACTACTTTTTACATTTTCCATTAGATTGTGAACATTTCTCTTGAATATTAATATTCATAGAAAATAACACTTCTATAACTGAATGAGATTCGGTTATTCCTAAAAAACCATTATTTATTGAATCATATTCTAGATGTAAGGCTTTAGTTGTTTTACCTTTTTTTTTTTTTTTTTTTTTTTTTTTTTTTTTTTTTTTTTTTTTTTTTTTTTTTTTTTTTTTTTTTTTTTTTTTCAGTACCAGGGATCATACTTGGGACCTTGCACTTACCAGGCAGGCACTTATGCTGCTGTGCTATATCCCTGGCCTGCTTTAATTGTTTGGAGTGTCTTGTTTTTGAGAATATCTTTGTACTTAAATTTATTGGTTTTGCATTATTTCATTATTTGAGGCTCCTAGATTTCTTTTTAATGTGCACAGTATAGTATGAATAGTATTGCTAAAGTACATGCCCTTGGCAACAAGCGAGTGAGCTCATCAGAGTATGCTTGGCTGTTGGAATTGTTTCCTAGTCTTTACTAATGTAGAAAATTAAAAACCACTTTTTCTGACTTGAATTTCTTTGGTTACTAACTGAATGGCTTCTGTAATATATATTTGTGCATGAATTTTCTGAGCCCTTTGTTCAACTTTTTTTTTTTTTCTGGCGGAACTGGGGATTGAACTCAGGCCCTTGTGCTGGCCAGGGAAGCGCTTATTCTACTGAGCCATCACCCCGGTTCAACTTTTTAGTAGTATTTTCATCCAGGCTCCTATAATGAAAAAGTCCAAATGTGTCATTGGTCTTCCAGAGGATATTTATAAAATAATTTCCAAGTTAGATGTAGAATAGTCACATTTTAAATTTCTCCATATTTCTTCAAGTAATGTTTTAGTTATTCTATTTTTGAAATTGAATAATTGCAATTAATTCACTGTATCAACCTGCATATTATATTTAAAAGTGTTGTAATAACAGTTGTGTGGTGGTTGGTACCCTGAAAGAATGAATCCTCTTTCATTCAATAAAATAAAATAATCTCATGCAAATTGCAGTGAAACCACATTGCCTATTTAAAACTATAATTATATTTGTGTTTGAATCATGGGGTATTCCCCACAGATACCTCACTGTTCATACATTCCAGTGGATTGCATAAAACTAAGCCAACAAATTAATTCAGTGCTCTATGACTTTAAAAGATGAATAAAATTGGCGTATTTGTGAAATAATTGAATTTCTTTGTACATGTAAAACATGACACACTCTAATGTGTGATACTTAGAACAGGTAGATGAGAGAGACAAGTAACTTCAGACTCTGCTGAAGCTTAGGGTCCGAGTCCTGACACCAGAGGGTAAACATTAGAGGTCGCTCACAGGTCACATCAACACACTGAAAAATAAATGTGACAGTCAGAGTGTCATCTCATTTCTTCCATGGCATATCTCTGCAAATGGTGATTTCATTATAATTACTACGAAGAAAGGAGTCAGATGAGAGAAGAAAGGCCCAATTTTAATTTTCTCTGTGTGTAAAGTCAGTGGTGGATGGAAAATAAAATACATATCAGTCTGCCAGTTTAGCATCTAAGGACTCTAAACAGTTGGATTTGTCAGAATGTTGAGGAGGCAGGTGTCGTGAATAATTGTTGGAGACCCCTTTGAGTGCCAATAAAGAAGCCTCAAATTGTCTTCACAGTGGGGCAGCTAGCGTGTAAACTATGCTCGCTCAAGCCCCCATCTCTCTTTTCTCCTTGACTCAGGTGAGGATTTTCATCTGAGTGAGATGTGTACAGTTGAATACAATGTGATCAGAGAAGAGCTCCACACCGAGGGGAGGCTGGAAAGAGGAAAGGTGTGTGTACTGAGTGTAAATACATTTCTAGTCCCAGACCCACCTTTTCTAATTGTCACACTAAAACAAAACCACATTCCCCCAACTATAAACCTGATAGTCTCACTATGAAGAATGTGAATATGTCATTCAAACACTAAAATATTGGAGGTCCTAGCACCCTGGGATAACCACTGTGGAGCACTTTGTTGCACCGCCTGTGCATATGCACATGTATTGACTACATAAGGGAGGTGTTTTTTTTTTTTCTTCTATTTTATTTTAAACAGACTTTTAATTGAAAACAAATTAAAAAGTTGTTAAAAAGAGAATCCATAAAATCATAAATCATGGATATTTTGTTTGACAGTTCTGCTCTACTTTGCATTTTGAATGGCTGATAAGAAAGTGAGATCAGCGTGGGCCATTTTAGTCTTTTGTGGTTGTTTGTTTGTTTGTTTGCTGTAACCTGGGATTGAATTCAGGCCTTTACACTTGCCAGGGAAGTGCTTATTCCACTGAACCATCAAGGGAGGAATCTGAGCCACTTAAAAAAGTTTTCTCCCTTCACATCAAGTCTCTCCTCATGATTTTTTCCTCCCCACGTTATCCATTTCACCAATCCAGTGTGCCTTCTTCATGTTTCTTTTCTATATTTATCCCCAATCAACATTACTTAGACATTGGCATTTATAGAATTCTGCTATTGTTTTCTTGGC
Source organism: Ctenomys sociabilis (assembly GCA_004027165.1). NCBI lineage: Eukaryota > Metazoa > Chordata > Mammalia > Rodentia > Ctenomyidae > Ctenomys > Ctenomys sociabilis. Next base: position 21,300 of record PVKA01000925.1, read on the forward strand.
TTTTTATCACTCATAGGAATCTTTACGAAGTCACTTAATATAATACTTTTAGCAACTGTACGTCCACGGTGTGGACGTACTTATTCTTCTGTTGGCATTGGTGTTCAGTGGGTTTCTGGGTATTGGCCTCTGAGTTAGACCTCTCTAAACTGCCCTGTGTATGTCATTATTTCATTGTTTCCCTAGAATTCTACATTTTCTTTCTAAGATCTTTAACTTCTCCCAAGCAACAGTTTAGATAACATGTCTTTCAGACTTTTTTAATCTCACATCTGAGAAGCAAAAATTGAATCTTTGGGAGAAATATAAGGATTTTATTACAGTCAAAACTCAGTTTAAACAGTAGAATAGGTTTAGTATGTCTTACCAAAATGTCATCTAAAAAGTCCATAACAGTTGTTATCTCTATCATGGAAACACAAACATTTCTCTAAATCCATTTCTCTAAATCCTTGTTAATCAGTTACAGATTTTAAGAAACGTGTATTTTTCAGCCTACTAGATATAAAGATTTTATTGTTATGCTAGTTTACATTTCTCTGTTAGTCTCCCCCCCTTTGTGTATCTGTTTGCTGCCTGAATTTGATCTTGTATAAATTGAAATGATACCCCAATTGCATTTTCTAGTATTGACTTCTTGTTATCATTTTCTGTTTGCATATTATGGATGTAGTTCCTCTTAGTTACATTTATCTGCTATATTGACTTTTGCTATATAGCACTGTATCTTTCCATTGAAGAATCTTTAATTTTTAAATGGGCACACATTTCAATTTCTGGTTTTCAATCTTGATTAAGCAAAGTCTCCTTGGCATGTAAGGTTATTCATGTAGTGTTTTTATCAAGAAAGATTCAAAATTTTGTATTCGTCTTTTAACTCATCTGGAATTCATTTTTGCATATGGTCTAAGATAAGTATTTTCTTGTAGCCTGCTATTGTTCCAGATGTTTATTAAAAAGACTATTACTGGTATGAACTACTTTGTCAAATATATTTTGCTCTTGCCAGTAGAAAAACCACACTTAAGGTAACACTTGTATTTCAGAGACTGCCTGGGAATGTGTTTCAAAAACTCTTAAGGGTAGTGAAAATGTGAAAACGATCTTGTTGTTCCCCCAAAGAACAGAAGTTTCAGGTAGACTTGTCCCTAGACTTGATGTCTTTTCCAATGACCACAAGCAACCCAAAACATTTTTCTAAACAAAATTCAAATTCATTTTGAAACTGAGCTATCCTAGTAAAATTCAGAAGCAATTGTAACTTGTTAAATGCCTTCTAGAAGTGAAGACCAGATGGTTTGGAAATGAGTTTTCTCCAGGGAAAAATTTGTTTTAAATTGATATTTTACTAAGTTGCTATTGCTGTGTGGTGCATGCATTTGTGCATGTGTAAGACAGAGAGATAGAGTCAGAATTTAAGAATTTGCTAGTTGTACTCAATTTTTGATTACAATAGAAATGTATGTTGTATTCTACATCTTTTTACAGGAACACTTTTACATACTGTTTAATTTCTTAAGTTTTACTTTTTTCCACTTTTTCATATTTTCTATATTAGTTCTACTTATGTGACTAAAATTTTATAAAGTGGTTCTATTTCATATATAATTTATTTTATATTATTTCTTAATGGTATTGAATTCGAAACTGAGGGCCTTCACACTGAACTCCATCCTCACCATTTTTATTTTTATTTTGAAACAGAGTCTTCCTGAGTCATTAAGTTGCCCAGGCTGGGCTCGAATCACACAATAGTTCATTATTATTATTATTATTATTATTATTATTATTATTATTATTATTAGAAAGAACGAAAATTTTATTACAACTGCAAGAAAAAAATAAAATAGTAGATTTTAAGGTGAAAGATTAAATGAAATAAGTTATATCATCCAGAATTATCCTGCCAGCTGTATAAAGAAGCATGGATTTCCAGGAAGTGGAAATGGGATCTGGGAGAGCAGTCAGAAGATTTCCTGAAGGATTCACATGAAAGATAGGAACAACTCATTCCAGGGAAGTAGGGGGAAATGAACAGCCTCTTCTGAATTCATTTTGTATGGGGAAGTAGACAGGTTGTATGTTATTATGTTTCATATATGAAATAAAAAAAATAGAGCACATATTGGAGATATTGCCTACATAGGAAATCTGAATATCTGTTACTGTCCAACAAAGTACCAAAAAAGTATATTTTTCCTTTTCTCATGATGCTAGGGATTGAACTTGGCCTTGTGTATGCCAAGCAAGTGCTCTACAGCTGAAGCCCTGCCTGTGGCTCTGGCTTTTTTTTTAATTCATTTTAATGAGAAGAAAGATAAAATAGCAATGAAACAGTTTTGAAATAGGTTAGAAGGATAGTTATAATAATTAATACACTGTATATTGTTGTCTTCATAGTATTCAGAGGACAAGAGGTAGATATGATATCTTGTCTAAACAATATTAGTACAAACCTTTCTTCTCAATGAACTAAGAGAAAGCAGCTGTATGTCTATCCTAACTATCTTGTGTATACAGATATTTTTTATAACAAAATGGCATTTTATTTATACTTTTGGACCATGTTAGTAACATGTGACACAAGGTTTCCTAGTGAATAATAACTGACACTGACAAAAGATCCACAAGTTGTTGTACATGGTTCCAGGGTAAATCCTTAAGGAATTTGACTGACCTTGTCAGATAGAAAAAGTTACATTTTTGTTATATAAGTCTTTCTTTAACGTGATCCTCACCATCCAGCAGAAAAGTCTAACCATGAGGTATAAAAAGTAAAGCTGTGTTAATATGCTGAGCTGTCAAAGGCTCAAGTCAACAACTTCTGACAACTGCCAAATGTGCTTCTAACTCACTACCATTATGGACTATTGGACCATACTGAGTTATTTTGCTGAATTCAAGTACCTACAATCTTTGGACTGGCATCAAGTGTGAAAAGGTCCTTTAAAGACTTCCCCAAATACAACTTTTGTAACAGCAACGAAACACACATCTCTGACAAAACAAAACAAAAAAGCTTTCTATGGAAGCTGGGAAATTGATCACATGTGTGTAGGCAGGACTAGACCTCAGTGCCTAAAGAAAACAAGCTCTCCCAGTCCCAAGATAAGCATCCTGTCTGGTTATTATTATTTAGAATCCTTATTTATTTGGTACAATGCAGCTCAGACTCATAGTGAACCTCCTGTCTCAGCCTCCCCAGTGCTGGGATTGCAGGCATATGCCACCACGCCTGGTTCCGCTGACTGACAGGGCTCTGTGGCCTACATGGCATGTAATATCAGGGGTCTAATCTGGGTCCTTGTGCTTGCCAGGCAGGCGCTTAGCCTTAGCCCTCACACACTATTTATTAATATAGATGTGTGTATATATTTTTTAACTTCAATAATGATCCCATATCTATCTATTTTTACTTAAAACAAATTTTCCTTACATTTTGTTTCCTTTTCCCCAAAATCTTCGATGTCATTGTGTTTCTCTTATTATTATTATTTTTTTTTAATGTATTTGGTACAGGGATTTACTATGCAGCTCAGACTCATAATGATCGTCCTGTTTTCAGCCTCCTCCGCACTGGGATTAAAGTTGTGCACCACCATGCCTGTTCTCAGTAGCCAGCTCAGTGCACCCCATGGGTGGGGCTGCAAAAGCATGTGGTGCCTTGCATCAAACCCAAGTCCCTGTGCTTCCTATTCTCTTAATCTTAAATGCAATGACCTGAATGAAACCTTGGTCAAAAAAATGTAGGACAACTTGCACCTTGTATCTAAATTTCAGATCTCTATTACCTGTATGAAGAAGTGAATGTGAGGGGAGAACTCAGATTATTCTCTGAGAGTATATGCAACCTGATCCTCTGTAAAATAATAAGAAAACTGCAATCCCAGGTTTCTTGAGGAGCTTTATAAGGTAAAAGCATATTTGAAAGTTTTATTCTCTTTTGAGATTAGTTCTTCTGGGATGTTTGACAGCAGAGACTCTGAATTTTTATTCCATCGTGGACTGCATAGGGTCTGGACTGCCCCATCAGATGGACCAAAAGGCTTATCTGAGTGACCCTGATGCAATGCTTTGGGAATATCTGGCTGTCTCACATTATTTTCAACTTTTGACCTTGTAGAAGGTTCTGGACAAGGAAGTCCTAACAATTACAGAAGCTACTTGATTTGGGTTTAGCTCAAGGGACTGAGAGTTTCAGGGTCTGAGTTTTCTAACTCTGTTAAAACTAGGAGAGACCTATTATTTGAGAGAACTTATAAACTTTTAGACTTTTGAAGCCAGGCTCAGTAGAATAAGTGTTTGCCTGGCAAGTGCAAGGGGCTGAGTTCAATCCCCAGTTCTGAAAAAAAAAAAAAAAAAATCTAAACTTTTAGAATTTTGAATATATTATGCTGATGAAAAGAAGCTGAAAAATCATTGTGAGATTGTGTGGAGCAACACAGTGTTAAAATTTGCTGATGATTGAGATTTGGTGGTGTGATATTTAACCAAAAGCTGTCTCATTTTCCTGATGTGCTATGGAAAGAGCTTTCAAGATGAATATTACTGCATTTCATTGAATCTCAGGGATCCACTTTAATATCTCTGTGTTTTATAACTATGGTGTGACATAGTTTGGTCAGCAGTATTCTGCCTTTCTTGTTGTAAAATGATGATTGTCTTATAAGCGATGGCATTCTAAGTTACATGAACTAGGGTCATTCCATGGAATGTCCTTAAGTGTGTATACACAAATCAAACATGCGAAACAGGGAGTCAGTGAATGTCCCCATGCACACTGTATAGTGAAAGTCAAGGATATTCCCCGAGTCTGTCTTCAGTGATGAGCGCTGTGGTTTGGATCTGGAATGGCCCCAAAGTCTGCTGTGTCAAGGGCCCAGGCCCCCTGTCAGGAAAGGGCAGGAACTTTAGCGGTTGGGCCTCACAAGAGCTGTCGTATCACTGGGCCATGCCTTGAAAGGGGCTCAGCCTCCTCGGTCTCTTCATTTTCCAGGATTTTGGTTTTTGGACAGGAAATGTTTTTTTCCAACACACTGTCTGCCATGGCATGGTGCCTTGCCTCAAGCCCCAAGGAAGGGCCAACCACTCATACCCTAGGAGCTCCAAAATTGTGATCCAGAATAAAGTTTTCTCTTTGTAAGGTGATTTTCTCAGGATTTGTCACTGACAAAAAACATAATAACACTAGACTAACACTAACTAGAAAATGTCCGGTTGCATCCTCATGTAACAGCAGGGAAGATGCGGTTCCTAGTCCTGTCCAGGTTGTAATTTTTGCTGTGTGCTGCAGTTTCCAAACTGTGTTTCTATAGCAACATTTAGACGTTCAGTGAGCCTGTGTAAGTACTCATTTGGGGGAGAGTAATGTACAATGCATGATGTCGTGGGTAAAAGCATCCCCACCAAAGTAAGTACATGTGAAATCCTGGGTGCCTGTGACTGTCACTTCATTTGGGAAAGGTCTTTCCTGATATAATTACCAGTCTTGAGATAAGGTTATCCTGGGCTGCCTGAGTGGGGCTCAAACCCATGGCAGGTACCCTTGTAAAAGAAGAGCAGGGAGAGTTGAGGTGGACAGTAACTAGGAGTGTGACCAGGGAGGCAGAACTATGTGAAGCAAGATTTCCACTGTGGTGAGAGGGGAGACGAGGAATCCGAAGAAAGCACCAACCAATCCCAAGGTTACCAGTTGTAGGTGCTAATGCCCATGTCAGAGGTGAGAACACAAATGAAGAAGCAAGTTGCAGGCAGGTGCTTTTGTCAGGATAGGCCAGGTTTGGTGTTAGTGATGACAGCTACGAAATACAATAGTATCCAGCCATGAAGAAGGATACAGTTGAGGCATTCTTAGGTAGATGGAGGCACCCTGAGACTGTATGCTTAAGTGAAATAAGTCAGGCATACATGCAAATATAACATTGATTCTCTGGTATAAGAAACTAAAGTTGTGAGTAAGGACCAAAATATATAATGGAAATAAAATGTTCAAGTGGGAAGGGGAACTACAGAGGGGAGGAGGAAAGAAAGGAAGGGAAAAGAAGGAGAAAATTGGAAAGAGAAAGCTGGAAATCTTTCTTCCTGAAAGAATTCAGGGATAGAGAAATAGTATTGAGAGATTTTACTATAATGGTCATAAATCAAGAGAGTAATGTTGACCAAAAGGGAATAGGGGCAGTGTTAATCATGGTAAAAGATCAAGATAGTAAGTGTGGGACTTTAAATATTGCACCCTCTAACTTTTATAGTTTTTTTAAATGTCTTTCCTGATAGAATTACCAGTTTAAAAAAAAAAAAAAAGAACTACAAAACAAAGCTTTCGTAAATAAGGAACAGAAGAGTTGAAGGGAGTGTAGGGGAATGGGAAAAAAAGAGTCAAGATATGTCATGTTCAGGTATAAATGTCCTATGATGAATGTGATCATTATGTATATCTATTTTTTTTTCATTCTGTATATCTAAAATGTACCAATAAACATGATTTTTTCAAATGGCAATGCTTTAAAACAGCACAGGATAGGCTGGGATATAGTTTATTGTTAAGATTATTGCATAACATGAAAAAGTCCTTGAGTTTGATCTTCAGTATTGCAAATAAAGAAAAACAGAGGAAACAGCAAAGGTTTATTGCTCATTTAGGATACATGTTAAATCGTGAGTTTGATACATGGGATGGGGGAATGCATGCCAGCTCTCCATTTTCCTCTTCCTTATCATTGTGTACGTAGAAAGTCCTGTAGTTTTATGTCCACACTTTATTAAGGCAGGAAAGAAAAGGTGGTCGGTCATGCCCTGACCCCTTGAAACTCCTGCTTGGAGGCAGCACACCTCCAATCTCTTGTGCATGGCATTGCTAGTGGTGTTACCTTGGCCACACCTAACTTTCAGGAGGGTGGTTTCCGTATGCCAGGGATGTGACTTTCATGATTCTCATGGTAGGAGGTAAGGGAAAGCACATGGTGGGAGGGGAGGGGAAGCAGCACAATATTTTGTGGCTACTTTTGAGGTATTTTCAGCAGTTGGAAATCTTGCTTCCTGAAAGAGTTCAGGGCTAGAGAAGTAGTATGGGAGATTTTACTGTAATGGTCATAAATCAAGAGAGTAATGTTGATCAAAAGGGAATAGAAGCTGGGCGAGGTGGCACATGCCTGTAATCCCAGCACTCAGAAGGCTGGGGCAGGAGGATTGTTGTGAATTTGAGACCAGCTTGAGCTACAAAATGAGCCTACGGCCAGCCTGAACTGCATAGTGAGACCCTGTCTCAAAAAAGACAAAAAAAAAAAAAAAAAAAAAAATAGGGCATAGAGCCAGTGTTAATCATGGTAAAAGATCAAGGTTAATAAGTTGGGGATTTTAAACGTTGTACCCTCTAATTCTTATAGGTTTTTTTTTTAAGCAGGTGACTATAACTTCTACATTTTATGTAATGATTGCCAAAGGGGTTGAATTAATCACTTAAATAGAATTTAAGTTTTTTTAGACTCTAGAATTGCTGATTGGTATTAAACTATTTAAAAGATATGCCTAGTTGTTACTGTAGGATTTTCTGTCCCATTAGAAAAGACAGCATATTGCCAACGGTAGCTATTGTAGCTGGAACAGAAGATCATTTATAAGTTGATTGGTCCCAAGGTTGCTGAGTCCTCAGAAAATTACAGTGCCTTTCAGATTTTTCTAACTGGCTGTGCCTTAGATGGCAAGATAGTCTTAGCCTTGCCGTAATGATGTTCTTTTTATAGCTCCAATTACTGGCAAAGGGAGGTAGTTAATAGCAGTTTTTCCTATTGCTTGCTGTTCATGGAGGAGGAGACTGGCTTTTCTAGTCTCCTAGAAAAGCTTAAGAACCTCTTTTAAAGGTTCTTACACTATCCCCTGCCTAATCTCTACAGGGTTTACACCAAAGTTCCACTTTTAAAATGTTCTCTGTAGACATCTGTGATTACTCGGACTCTTCTCTCTTTGAGATGATATATTCATGAGGACAAAGCAAAAATAAACTTGATTTAGTGCATGTCACTATTTTCTGTATAATGGGAATTTTGAAGCTTTACAATGGTAGTAATGATCAAATTGGTAATTCTCGTTTTTGTAGGTGAGACAAGGACTCATTTAATTCCTACTTGTTGATAGCACTATGCTGTGAGTGATTTAAAAAGTAATTTTTTAAATGGAAAGCTAGTGCCTGCTACTTTCTCATTGTTGAGACAAAATACCCAACACCTCAGAGTTAAAGGAGAAAAGGTGCATTTAGCTCACGATTGGTTGAGGTTTCAGATGATAATTGGCTGGCTTCAAGGCAGGGTGAGATGACAGGAGGGCATCACCAGGGAAAAATGGTCCATGGCAGGCAGAAGACAGCCAAAGCAAGTAAGCGACCAACAACAGGTAACTGCCAGCAAGCCTCCTTCTATTATATTGTGTCCTTAGGGCAGATAGCATTTGCACCCTAATCCTAGCATCGCACTGTCAGTCACACACTCTGGATCCAGCCAGCTCTGAAAAACCCCTACCTGTGACCACATGAGGCTTTGGGGAGACATCTAAGCACAAGGTATAACACTTTTGCCTTCTTGACACAGGCACTTAAAACTACTAAAAAATAACTGTTGCTTGTTCCCCAGAGAAGCGAAGCCACTAGCGTTTACCCCTAGATGATAATTATGGTTCACATTACTGAGGATTAGTTATGGTGCTGGTCAGTGTGCAGCCATGTGTGAGAGATCTTATTTACTCCTCGCAATAAGTCTAACATAAGAGGGGCTGGGGAGATGGCTCAGTGGAATAAGGGATTCCCTGGCAAGTGCAAGCACCTGAGTTCAATCCCCAGTTCTGCCAAAAAAAAGAAAAAAAGCCTAACATAAGGAATGATTTGCTTAATGGCTGTCAGTGAAAAGCACAAAAGTCAGCAGCTGGAATTTCTGCTTCCTCTCCAAGTTATCAGGCCAAGTTTTACCCCATTTACATTGTACATTATAATATGAAAGGTTTTTATGTACCCTCTTTATTAAAAAGTGAACTTGTATAGCTAAAGGTACTAAAGAATCCTGATTCCACTATTTCAAGGAAGAAAACTTGAGAGCCCCACAGAACAGTTTCTAGAAGACAGGAACTCAGATGGACTTTGGGGATCCTTAGTTTAGGTTTCCTAATTGAAATGTTTGTATCTTTCCAACAAGAAGGGTCAGACATAACAATTCACTGTTACATCTTACCTTCGTATTTTTGGATGTACTTGAGGAACTCCAGCCTTTTTCCCTGCATGGAACATGCTGGTGCCATCAGAAGTAACAAAATACAAGAGACGTGATTGGGGCACGTAGTCACATTCAACACCAATAGATAACAGCCCTACTCAAACACTTCTGCGCCTGGCAATATTTTTACATTGTTTATGGATTACAACATGAGTAGTGAGTCTCACTTACCTCTTTGGAGATCTGATGAAAGCTAAAAGTGGGCAGGGTTTTTTTGTAGAATTTCAAAGTGTGCTCAGATGGTCCCCCCTCCCTCTTGAAGCCAAAGACTCAGACCCTGGGCTACAGTGTTCTGACACCATGTGGGTTGTGGATACCACCTGACCATGGAGCAAGTTGCCATGCAGCAAACTACAATCACAGATGTTATCAGTGTGGAAAGGTATGCCCCATTTATTGTAACTTTATTATTTGATATTAAAACCTTCAGTTTATTAGCTGGCATTCAGCAAGCAGTGATTTTTATCAGTGTGGTTAGCAGGGAGTGGCAGTCCCATAGGAGTCTGTGCCACCAGTTCACCACACAGCCAGGAATTTGCCCTACATCAGAGGTTGGCACCTGTGGCCTGTGGGCAGATCTGGCCCATTGCCTATTTAAAGTAAATGACATTGTATTAGAAGATGCCACGCTTATTGTTCATGTACCCTCTGTGGCTGTTTCTGCATTACAGTAGAAGTAAACTGTATAGCCCACAAAGCCAAAATCATTACTGTCTTGCTCTTGAGAGAAAGAGTTCACCAACCCTCTTCCTAAGCCATCTGTTCTTAATCTAGTTTTCTTTGAGACCAGTATTCTTTCACATGGATGCAATTTAGGTGTCTATAGATCCTGCAAGACTGACTCATGAGTGTAGATGACTCCTATGTACATCCATTAAATAAAAGATAGATATTTCTTTGAAAATGGAACAAGAGAGATCCCAAAATAAGCTCCTCCATGGTATCTATCTGTGAAACAGTATAGTTCATATCCAAAGCCAGGCTTTCTAGTGAACTCTCACAGACTACTTACCAGATTCAAAGTAAAGTATTTAATATAGCACTGTAGAGCATAGAACCAGAAGGCCAGAACCAGCTCAATCAGCAGTGTAACTTCAAGTGATGTGGTTTTGTTGGTCGTGCATAGTACATTCTTTCCTTCATGTGACTGAATGTGGAACTTCCTATAGAAATGGTGAATGTGTTTGTGATATGTAAGCCAATTGAGAGGAACAAAAAAAAATTTCAAATTCTTTACCTGAAATTTTAAAATTTAGCACTTTATGTCTTAGTATGAGAGTTACATCATCTTTTTACAGCTTTTCCAGTAGATGTGGAAGATTTAAGAACTGAATCTGTACTAATCAAGAGGTGATTATTCATCATTTATTGCTTTCTATAAAAGAAAAAGTTTCCTAGATGTTAACACTGCATTGATATGGTAAGAAAAAAATTGCATTAATGTGTGTGTGTATGTAGTTCCTGGGCTGAGGGTGTAGCTCACAGTGAAGTGTGTGCTTAGCCTACGTGAAGCCCTGGGCTCAGTCTCTGTCTGTCTGTCTCCTTCTTTCAGTGTCTGTCTCTTTCTTTATCTCTGTCTGTCTCTCTCTCACACACACACACTAACTGTATTTCCTATTTTACAGGCCTACCTATTTTTATAAAGCTGAGGAAATAATATGGAGTCAAGGAATGTGTACCAGTCTGACTATGACTTAGTTATTACAGATTGTCTTTAAATACATGAGTATATTTTGAAAGTAGAGTGCTTAATTGAATGTTTTGATACAGTATATATATGAGTAAACTGATTTCTTTATTAATGCTATATGTATATTCCAGCTAGGAAAAAAATTTTAAGTTCTATAATGGAATTTAGCTCAGTAATGGAGTGCTTGCCTAGAATACATGAGGCCCTAGGTTCGATCCCTATAACACAAAACAAAACAAAACTTTAGAAAACCTGTAAGTGTGGCACACACCTGTAATCCCAGCTCCTTGGGAGGTTAAGGAAGAGGATCTCAAGTTTCAATCAACATGGGCAATTTAGCAGGACCCTGTATGAATTTTAGAATAAGACAGGCTAAGTATACAAGGAATAATCAAACTATGTGAAGGATGTTTATATTTTAAAATTTTACTTTAGTACAAGATGCATTGCCATCAGTGCTCCTCAGAATACTCTCCCTAGATTGGAACGTCTTACCCCATTGTTCCTGTCACTTTCTAAACCACTTTTGGAAGTCCTCCTTTGTATAAGGTATACTCAAAATTATGGAGAATGCTGCTATTAAACACAGCCCAACAGAAAGGCAGGCTCTCCAAAAGATTTCAGTGTGTCCTCATCTGTTTTATTCAGAAGATCTGGAACCACATGACTTCTCACTTTCCCCCAAAGCCAAAATGATTGTGAGAGGTGTTTTGGAGCAGTTCTGGACATAGAGGTAGCCATGATCACACAGCTAAAGATTCAAAAGGGAGTTTCCAGAACCACATGAGCAAGCGGCAAGCATGATGGGTAAGTGTGCTGGAATCAGGGACAGTGAGCCTTTGAGGGGATTAGTAGCAAGGAGTCTTTCTACTGTCATAACCTTTTTAATATTTAGATACACCACAGTTTTTGATCACACCAAATGAGGTCAAGGTAGAGTGCTTGCCTAGCATACCCTAGGCCTGGGCTTTAACATCCAGTACTGCAAACAGCAACCAAAAAAAAAAAAAAAACACAGTATTTTATTCAGAGATTCTTTGACTTAAGTCCTGGCAGACTAATTTGTATACTAAATGTAAATGAATTATCAGAAACCCACACACAGATTCCTCCTGAATATAAAGTAGATGGTGACAGTTGCTGTGAAAGCATTGTAAATACTCTGTGCACGCTTGTGAGAGGGGTAGCATGTATAGTTTTAAAAGCAGAGAGTTGCATATAATTAGTGTCTCTGTGTATATAGTACAATCAGGGCATTGACTGCTTGTGGCAGTTGACCTTCCTTGGATGATATATACAGTAAATGCCGCTTAATAAGATAGGCCTGCCCAGATACTGTTAGGAGGTGGAGCCCAAGAGCGCTCCCCAGGACTGGAGTTTTCTGTTTCTGCTCTGCACTATTAGGCACTTTCATCATTCTGTGGTCTTGAAAATTTCACCCCTACCACTGGCTCACCGCTTCCCAGCAGGTTTTACTTCCCAACATCGTGTTACCTACAGACGCATCCACTGAGTGCCTCACCCCATCATCCATTCACTTCCCAGAAGCCTCACCGTGTGTGCATGAGGCTTTGGGGGACATCTAGATACAGACTGTAGCCAGTGAATAATTTTATTATTATGTACTATGCAGAAGTTGCTATCCTAGACTATTTTGGCAACCAGTTACTATGTATTGGTAATCAGTCGTTGTGTGTTGAAAGGAATAATTACTACTGTGTGTCATTAGAGACTTGTGCTGCACAGTTCTGTGTGTCATTGTTCAAGGCTTTCCATCTGTTATTTAAATTAAAGGTTCTGGTACCCTTGTGGCAGAACATCATTTAAAGTTCAAAACATTCCTATTGAAGAGCAACATGCATCTTACCTTAGCATTACAGATTCTGGAATAACATGGTTCTGTTACTGAAATAATAAATTTTGGGGAGTAATTTCTAGCATACTGCTGTCACCTAAATGTATAACTTTTTTGCTAGCATGATGAGTTTAACTTAATATCATATGGTTTGATTCTGAAATTATTGTATATGCTAATGTTTGTGGTTTACTATAGGAATTTAAAGCTTTGTAGAATGTAGAAATAATTGTCATGCTGCAGTAAGTGAATGAGTTTTAGAATCTTGTAAAACAAATGAAGTCATAGTTACACATAGAACTTTGGTCACTCAAGCTAGGAATCTTAAGCTTTAGTTATCTGGCTTATCTTCGTCATCTTTCATCAGAAATTTCTAATTTACATGCAAAGTCAGGAAATTATTAATCATAAACTCTAAACGTTGCCATATGCAATAATTTTGACAAGATGTTTTTTATGTCATATATTTTCTTCTCTTTCTGTGTTCTCCTCTTCCTGTGGCAGTGTAACGTATTGCCTCCATTTGAGCTACACTGGTGGTTGCTACTCATTTTGATGTACTGTTTTACACATAGACCAGAGATTTGCTATTTACAGAGAAGATAAATTCTTTTGGGCTCATGGAAGATGCTCGAAAGATTGTAATAGTTCTTTGGCATGAGTATGCATGTGTGTATGTATGTGTGTGAGAGAGATCTTGAATAAAAGCTATATATTTAAAGTTCTGTAATTCACCCTTCTTACTAATGTAAAATCTGTACACATGGTGATGCTCTTCTCCAGAATCAGGAATCAAGAAGCAATTTTGCCACAGGTGGTGGAGAGACAAGCTAATGAGGTTGGGCCCATTGAACTTGAGTTGCTGGTGGCCATACAGGTGAGGCTGCCCCCGGTGGTCGTCTCCTCCGTCATCTCCCTTGGCACATCTGTGGCCATGGCATTCTGGGATTTGAGAGCAGGGAGAGATACAACTGAGGACTGGAAGGGAGGCAGCAGAAGCTTCAGGAGGGGTACAGCTGATGCCTACACTTTGCAGACTTAGCTTGTTAAAGAGGTCCTGCTGTATTTTCCTTGGTTTCTCAAGCACCTCTTCTGCAGGTGTGGCCCTCTATTAATCTTTGCTAGTGCATGACAAACATTGTGTGGTCAACATGGAATTTCTTGAAGCAGCTCACTGAGGGAAAAAGGTTTTCCCTTGCCAGTGCTAGACTGATTCCTTCGGATTTTTAGGAAATAGTTGGGGTAGTAGTAGGTGCTTGGGACTCCCAGGAGTAGCTTGCTATGAGCAGGTTTTACTACATCTGCTTGATGCTTATACTACATGTGATAACTGTACTCAAACTGGAAATAAGCACAGTGTCTGTTGGCTCCAGACATGCGGTGGGATGGTTTCTGTGCCTCAGTATCCAGCATAGTCACACGGGTACCTCACTGAACTCAGAAAAGACCTGCGCTCAAGGTCCCAAGCCAAGCAGGTGATGGATGTAGAAACCAAGAGCCTGGTGTTTAGCAAGTTTTAAGGCAAACACAGAGCAGGACTTACGGTCTGTGCTATTTGTACAGAATAGAATAGTTTAAAAAAAAATGTTAACAGCTTTTTTGAATGCTAATTAGTGTAGCATAAACTTTGTTCTTGTGAAACATTCAGGTCAGCAGGATTCAGTGTATTCAGACAGTGGTGCAAGTATAATCTCTAATTCCAGATCATTTTCAGACTATTCAAGGAAACCTTGTCTGTATTAGTGGTCACTTTCAGCTCCCTGCTCTGCTCCCACACAGTGACCACTAGTCTGCTCTGCTCTCAGATGATTTGCCTAGCCTGGGCGTTTTGTGTAAGCTGAGTACACAACACATGGCATTTCATGACGAGTCTCTCTTCCAAGGTTTGTCAGATTTGTAGCATGTATCAGTATCGCATTCTTTGTCATGGATAAATAATATTTCACAGCACAGATCTAATGTTTATCTGTTTGACAGTTGATAGGCATTTGGATTGTTTCTATTTTGGGCTATTATCAATACTGCTGATAGAAGCATTGTATACAAGTTACTGTGTGGACATCTTTTTTCGTTACTTTTGGACACACGTAGAAATTGTTGGGTCCTGTGATAACCATGTTTCTTCAATATCTGCACCTACCTTTTTACATCCCCACCAACAATGTAGAAAGCTTCCAATCCTACATATCATCTCTTTGGTTCCAGTCATCCCAACAAGTGTGATATGGTATCCCATGGTGGTTTTTATTTTCATTTTTTTAATCATTAAGGAAGAGCATTGATTGTTTCTTTTGCACATTGTTGTCTGTGTACTCTCTTTGGGGCAATGTTCATTTAAATATTTTGTCCATTTTAATTCTTTGTTATTGCTGAATTGTTCGTTCCTTGTGTGTTCTGGATACAGGCCCTCTCTCTATAGGATACATTTCTTACAAATATTTCCTCCCATAGTGTCAGCTTTTTCATGTTGTCTTTTCTCCTAGCACTGGTATTGAACACAGAGCCTTCACATTGAGTTGCACAGTCAGCCGTTTAAAGAAATTAAGAAGAAAAATTTGTGACAGTGTCTTGCTAAATTGCAAAGCTGGGCTTGAACTTGTGATCTTTCTGCTCCCTGCAGGGGGGTTTCAGGATTATGCCTCCAGGCCCAGCTCTTTTCACTTTCTTGATGGCATCCTTTGAAGCACAAAAGTTTTTAACTTTTAAATTTTGACAAAATTCAATTTATTTTTTCTTTTGTTGCTTATGCTTTGGGTTTCACATAAGAAACCATTGCTAAATCAAAAATCCTAACAATTTACTGTTAGGTTTTCTTTTAAGAGTTGTACATTGTAGCCTTTGTATTTGGGACTTTGATTCACTTTGACTTTTTGTACAGACTACTGTTCAGTGATGAGTTATTTGTATTTTCTGGCTGTTTTATCTTTGAAGTATTTCTAGTGTTTCCAGCCACATGAAATTACATGAAGAGTTTAAGAAAAACCATTTTTCATTCTTTGCTTTGTATTTGGTCATTTCGGGAAAATCTACTTACTGACATAGAATATTGTTAATTTCAATTTTTTTAACCTAATGCTATTGTAAGGAGAAGAATACACATGTTCTGTGTTACAGTAGCAAGTACAAGTCAATGTACTATGAAAGTCTCTTGCTCTGTTAACCTGAACAGTTGGTCTCTGTTCTAGAACAATATCTTCATTTTCTGAGAACATTTGTTTGGGATCTTTCCATGAAAGCATCTCTCTTCCATTAGCCTCTTATCTGCACAATGAACAAAGCTGCTGAGCAGAGGGCAGAAGCGTACGACATGCAGGTGACTTGGGAACTGTCACATCCCATGTGCTGAAAATTAACATCTGTACAAAGCAGGGCTTGTAAATTTGTTTTCTCTCTCAAATAATATGCCATATACTTTTAGTATAAAATCATCTATTTTAGGCTTTTCATTAAAGCAGGATATGTTTCTTGTTCTTAAACATCCTTAAGCATTCAGTGGCAGTGCTCCTTTTGTAAACTGCATGTTTCCAATTTAAGGGTGTCAAGATCTCTTCAAATGTGAAGAGCTGCTATTAGTCTGAAATATGCCATGTTAAGTAAAAAGCCAAGATGGAATTTTTACAGTGAAGTCAGTGGGTTTTGTTTTTAATTGTTATCTTGGTTTACTTTTCTCCAGTTGTTCACATTATCTTGTTATAACTAATGTAGTTTTATATTTTATGGTAATATAAAAGTGGAGAATTATCTGGAAAATATTGTGAGTGGTATATGGAGCCAACAGGCATTATATAACATAACCATGAAATCGTTTACTTAGAAGATTTAAATAGAATGGACTCAAAAAGATAACTCAGGAATGATTTTCACATAGCAGCTCAGTATGCAGCAAGGCTGCTTCTAGCCCTTCAGAGGGCTTTCTTCAGCAACAGCCAGTAATGTTTTGCACCCTGAAATGCCGGGTGCAGCTTTGGGCCGCCAGGGTGGCCTGCTGGGGCTTATGGAGAGCTGCTTCAAGTGCTGCCACAGTGATCTTCTGAGGGACTTAGTTGGCCGCACCAGGCACAGGAAGTTTGCAGTATTTTGGAATGCAAGCAAAAATATTGGCACATTGTTTCTCCAGATGACTTTAAGAACACTTTTCTTCTGTGCAGGATGGAGAGGGTGGGCTGTATCTGGAGAGATTTGCTGAGTGGGTTGGCTTGTATCCGAAGAAGGAGCCCTTTCAGATTCGGATCTGATTACAGAAGCAGGGCAATAAAACTGCAGCAGGGCTGCTTTTGTTTTCTGGATATGAAGGAAGGCTTCTGTGTGTTCAGAGACGCTGCGTCTGGCTGAGCCCCACCAGCAGAGAGCTCCACCATGGCGGAGACTCTGGCGGCGTGCGTGGCACAGCAGGTGGCAGCCACACTCATCTGCTGCTTTACTTTGTGGCCGAAGCGGCATCATCGCCATTTGGGCTGCTAGCAGTAGCTCGAGTTGGGGGCTATTCTCGTGTACCAACAGTGTGCTTACTGGAGGGGTGGTCTGTCTCGATACACCGCAGCTCAGTTCAGGAGTGTCAGAATCCCCATGCATCCAGGGAGAAGCCTGGTATTGAGCTGCCAGTCCACACCACATGCAGAGTTTTAGTTAAAATATTTAGCATTCTAGGACCAGGGGTATAGCTCAGTGGCATAAGTGCCCTCCTGGTAAGCATCAGGGATTGAGACCCGGTTTGAGCCCCAGTACCAAAAAATAACAATATTATTAATAATAATAATAAATAGTATTTGTAAGTCCAAATTATTTAGTATTCTTAGCTAAAATGGATATTGTTTTCTGGATCTTTATGTGCATATTACAGTATCTAAAAAGTTGCTTCTCAGGCCAGTGAGATAGCTCAACGGTCTAAAGCACCTCTCAGGCAAGCTTAGGCAGGCGCAGGGGATCACGGTTCCATCTCTGGCACCACATGCTGCGTAGCTCTGCCCTCAGAGTGGGCAGAGCCGGTCCCCTACTCCCCCCAAAAAAGTTGCTTCTCTACATTCAAGCTTCCTTAGAGGGTCTTTTTTCCTCTTAAAGAAAATGCAGACTTAGTAGTTCTAATATCTCTTAAGATACTGTACCTTCTGCTGGTTTTTGATGCTAATTTCTATATTTTATTAATTTTTTTAAAAAATCTTTTCTTTATTTGGTACAGTGTCTCTCTACACAGTTCAGACTTGCAGGGGTCCTCCAGTCTTTGCCCCCCCCCCAGGGCTGTGCTTATACGTGTGTGCCGCCACACCTGGTTTCCACAGCCAGCACTGCGTGCCTTGGTTTCTGGTCCAGCACAGCATGCAGTACCAGGGATCAATCCTGGGTCCTCACACTTGCCAGTCAGGCATTTAGACCACTGAGCTATCTCCCCAGCCCTTATTAATTAAATCTTGATAGTACTATCTTATACATAGCTAAGAAAGAAAATAGTGTTCTAATGTTTTATGTCACCTAAATTTTATTTCATACTTGTTAAGTAAGCTCTTTGAGAATTATTTTAGACATAGATTGTCATACATGTGCATGTACAATATACATGTGAAAGAAGGTGTTTCCAAAGCTGCTTTCCCTTCAGAGTTGGACTCTGCACTGCTTTGTGCTCAGAGATGTCCGTGTGTCCCCACACCATGTGGAGAGCATCACTGATACCGCGCTTCTTAGGAATGCCCCCCACTGCTGTCTCCAGGATCCTCAAGCTACTGCCCCCCCCAAGTACCAGTGGACACACCCAGACAACAAGCTGCATCTGTGCAACAGCAGTCACAAGACTGATCCCGATTCTGGAGATTTCTTCAGAGAATCAAAACCTAGCTTTGTAATATTAAGGGAAGGAACCAAGTCACAAGCCCAGGTTTATTAATTCCATCATCTTTAATAAAGCTCATCACACCTCTTAAATATTCCTGTGCTTTACAAGAGTACAGGCATTGTTCTAGTGATAGTACTAACAAGGCTGATTGGTTAGTTTTTTTTTGATGGTTTGCTCTAGGAAGTATTACTAGTCCTGGATCTAAAGTTAAAATACCATATTGTAAAGGGATACCCAAGCCTGTTATGGTCCTGTTGAAGCTGCATGCTCGTAAGTGAGATATTTTACTCTCTGTGCCTTATTTTCTTCATCTTAAAAAAGGTGATAGTTGCCACCTCAGAGATTTTTTTGACTTAATATGTGTAGAGCCTTGAGTGGGCCATGGTGACACACTTGTAATGGCCTCACTGAGGAGGCCGAGGGAGGAGGATGGCTACAAGTTTGAGGCCAGCCTGCGCCCTGTCTAAAAAAAAAAAGAAATAAATATATGTGTGTGTAGAGCCTTTAAAACACTGTATAAAATACTGTCTTGTAAGTGCTATTTGTGTTGAATAAATTAAAAAGCAAATGGGTGAGTGATAGCATAAAGCAGTAGGGACTAGGATAGAAGCTGAAGGGGCCACAGATGTGCAAAACCTGCCTGAGAAATCAGACCCTTGTCTCTCACCATATATTAAATTAAAATCAAAGTGAGTCAAAGATTTAAACATTAACCTTTTGGAAGATAAAATAGGTAAAAACTTGACATAGGTGTAGAAAAGAATTTTCTAAACATAACCTTATTCAAAGAAGAAACAGCAGAATCAACAAATGCGACTATATTACACCCAAAAGCTTCTTGCAGTCTGACAATTAGTACAGTGAAGAGACAACCTGCAGAAAGAGAAAAAAAGATTTTCTCAAGTACTCTTCAGAGGACTAATACCAAGACTATATAAAGAACACAAAAAACATTAAAGCATCTCAACGTAAAGGTGACTCAAGAAATGGGCAAGAGAAATCAACAGAGGAAGAAATATAAATGCTCAACAAATATGAAAAAATGTTCAGCATCTCTGACCATTAAAAAAATACAGATTAAAACAATGCTAAGATTCCCTTTCACTCCAGAAAGAACGTCAGTCGTTAGGAAGCCAAATAGTAACAAGTGCTGGTGGGGCCCTGCGGCACTGTTGGTAGGAGTGCCGACTAGTACAGCCATTGCGGAAATGTGCATAGAGATTCCTCAAAGCAATGGCCGTAGAAATTCATAGGGTCCAGATGTGCCCCCTGCTGGGCATCGTCCCCAAAGAGCTTAACTCGTCCTGCTACAGCACTGCATGGTGGCAGCCGGTATAGCCACCAACAGATGACTGCATAAAGAAAATGTGTCTATATATATAATGGACTACTAGGGAGTGATAAAGAATGAGAGATTTGTAGGAAAATACAGTGCTGAATGAGATAAATGCAAGCTTATATACCTTATGGTATCTCTCATTTGAGTGAGGCAAAGAACAAAGAAAATGATATTGGATGGCTAGGAAGGGAAAAGGGGTGAATCTCTTGCAATAGGGAACTGGTCCAAGGGAATGAAGAGTGGGATGAGGAGGAGGGGAAAGGAAAATGAGAGGAAGGTGGTTGTGCCCTGTGCAGGAACCTGATAACCCCCAATAAGTGTGAACAGTGTGTGCCATAACATGAGCTAAGACAAGTAATATCAGCAAGTGTGAAAAGGGGTATGGTAACCAAGAGGGGAGGAAGAGAAAAGGGTATTTAGAAAAAAGAAACAGATTGTAATATGTACAAGTAAACACTTCCAGGGGTGATTGTTAACTATGAATTGCAAGCATATTCAAATGTTTTAGGCAACTCAGATATAATATTATAGGAAGTTGGATAGACCAGGCTGTCTAAAGATCCAGTGCAAAAGATGTGATGTCATGCAACTGGGGGACAGATAAGAACCTCAGACCAGCTTTTAAGGAAAAGATAAAGGCACTGACATACTTCCTAAGGATAAACATCTGGGACTGACATCCTTTTCTTCTTTTTTCAATATATTTAATACAGGGTCTACAGGATCTCACTACACAGATCAGACTCTTAGTGATTCTCCTGTTTTTCAGCCTCCCAGGCTCTGGGATTACAGGCTTGCACCACCGCTTGCAGTCTCAGCACAAGCCCTGGCCCCTGCTTCTGCCTAAGAAGGTGCTTTAATCTGCTGAGCTATCTGTGATCTATCACCTATTTGGAATGTCAGTACCTAGAGTCTGCAGGAAGCAAGGAAGAATCACTAACCCAGCCCCCTGCAGGAAAAGACCCTGCTTCCCCATTTGATCCCAATTTAATGTCTTACCTGAGTAATTATATTTGTAATCTTATTGATTGACCATAGTTTTGTCTCACTTCACACCCACCTTGTGATTTCCCATTTTTCCTACCTTGTACTTGCCCTCATAGTGTATTTGCTCTATAAAAATCCCTAAAAAGGCTGGACCCATTTGCACCCCTTCTGTCTCTCTCATAAACAGGTTTCTTTTCCCCAGTAACTATATTGTGTTCCTAATTTCAGTTGTTCCTAAAATTCATTCTTCAAGTTTAGAGAATATGAACTCATATCTAGCAGGTTGGGAGTATCTTTCCCCATTTATATATACATATACAAAAAACCAAACTGCATGAGAGGGGCCCATGCTGGCCACAAGGGACTCACATTGGCACAGACTAGACAGTTTCTAGAGCTGTTCTTTCCTACAAGAGGAGCCTAAACATGGAGTCCCACGAAGGATGGAAGGAAGGACTTGCACTTTCCTTCACATAGATGTTTGCTGAGTGTGTGTATTTCACAGTTTGCTCAGCTGAGTGCCTATATGTTGGTATGGTGGTTAATGGCTGATGGACGCTGTAGCATATGTGGTTTGATTTAGTTTGGTTTGGTTTGGTTTGGTTTGGTTTGTCTTGGTTTCAATGCTGAGGATAAGCCTAGGCCCTCATGCATGTTGTGCAAATGCTTTACCATGGAGTTCCGAATCAGCTCTGATGTCAGCTCTGCGAAGGTGTTAGGGAAAGGTGGGCCTGAAGGTTCCGCCTGCAGCATTGCCTCCACCTCACTCTGTTGACCACTGACCTTTGGTGTTCTTTCCCCAAAATAAAAGCTTTTTTCTTTAAGGTCACTAGTTATCCTATTAATTTTGTAATTAAGAGCATTTTAGCTGCTTCCTTTGGTAGCTTTTGGTACAGACATGACCCTAGATAATGGCCAACCTATGGGATTGTAAATCTGCTGGGTTGTTTCCAGTTGGAGAGATTTTTATTAGTCTGGAAAAACCTTCAGAGACCTCACTTTATCAGAGTTTCACCTTTTAGGTTTTACCTGTTTGGCTGGGGTTCTCATCTGTGAGCCAATTCTGTGCTTATTGTTATCGATCTAGTCTAGAACCAAAGTTCTTAGTCTTCTGCAGTTCTGGTTTGTTCGGTTTTCTTTTTTTTTTCTTTTTGCTGTGTTATTTTGGGGGAAATTTTATTCTCTACAGTTCTGTTGTAATCAGGGTTTATAATCAGGGTTTGCAAGGTAAACAATTTAATACTAGACAAATAATTTATAGGATTATTTTGTAATCATTAACAAAGAGTCAAATACAAAAGAATATAGGAAATCTGTCCACACATTAGAGACCCAAAGAATCCATCTGAGGGCCTGTGTGAGTCCAGCTTAAGACCTAGAGCCCTTGGCAATGTTGTCCATGAGTCCAGCCGGAGGCCTAGAGCCTACAACAACTGTCTCCTGCAGGCCGATATCAAGGATCTACACTGGAAAGGCCCCAGGGCCAATGGTCGCAGCTAGATAGCCTGCACCAGCAGGCTGAGAGATCTGAGCTGGAACCAGAAAGTGATGCTTAAAGTAAGGACCAGTGCTCCCCTGAAGAGAACTGCAACCACTCTAAGTGACAGCAAGAACTTGAGCTTCTCTGGCAACAAAAACAGCTAAATTCTGAGTTCATATCAGGAAAACCAGCATGACAAGCTCCTCTGGGAGAAGCAACAGCACACTACCTTCCCTTCCAGTTCTCACTTTCTGTTCTTGTCAGAAATCCTCCAGTGGGCCTTCCATATCTAGCACCACACTGATTCAGTTCAGCCAGTAGTACAAGCTGACTATCAATTGTTAGTGTGCCACAAATTCCTTGTGTTAAATATCAGATACTGTAATTATAGGACCAAGAAAGCAGGCTCTAGATTTCTGCCAGTCCACTTCCCAGTGTGCACCAAGACTTCACGATGCTTAGTATGGATATCTGTCCAGTAGGAATACTGTATCTACCCATATATACCTACTGCAAGGCCCCTGTATAATCATAGTGTTCAAGCTCTTGCACAAAGTAGTATCCCCTCATGAGGAGTGCGTGTGTGTGTGTGTGTGTGTGTGTGTGTGTTGAACAGAAGTTAGTTTGGCTGCTCTGTTTTCCATCTCTTCCCACTTCATCAGTACCCAGGCTCTGCCTTGGGGAACCTTGCCTCCAAATTAGCCTTGAGAGGTTCAGAACTTATTTCTATGACAAAGCCCTGAAAGTATTTATTGCTCATCATAGATATCTTGAAAGCAATATTGGAAAGCAGCATTGTATATCGCTTTAATTGTACAGATAAGGAAATTGAGGTTCAGGAGTTAAATCATTTCTCAAAAATAAAAGACAAGTCCCACTAAAAACTGGTAAATCAGCCTTGTTCCTGGTTTTCCTTGTGTAAGTGCAATTTATTTATTTGTTTGTTTTTAATTTTTTTTATTTTTTCTATTTTTAGGGAAAGGTCTACAGAGTGTTCAGGGTCTCACTGCTAGATCAGACTCATACTGATCTGCCTGTTTACAGCCTCCCAAGAGCTGGGATTATAGGTGCGCACCACTATGCCAGTCTCAATTGCCATCTCAGGGTGCCCCAGGGGTGGGGCCAGCATGACAGGACCGGTATCAAACCCTCAGCCCCTGTGCCTGCTTACTGGCTGTTTAATCTGCTGAGCTATTTGGCCAGCTCTTAAGTGCAGTTTATTAGACAGATTTCATTTTTTTTTTTCACTTTTTGGTGACAGAATTTAGACTAAAGGGCAGATTGACATTGTCTCAACAGTTCCAGGGGGCTACAGCTCCCAGAAGGTGAGTCAGTAGGTTATGGTTCAGCTGCCTGTGGGGCAGGAGGCATGTGAAGGAAGGGCCTGGCAAGCAGTAAGGTGTGGAATGTATGAGGGCTTCCTGAGACCTGGGGAAGGAAGTTGGTGGGCTCACAGGGAGCCTGAGACTGCTTGCATGGGAGTTTAGCTTCAGACCACAGCAAACAGCCTTCTCTGCCATGGAGAGCCACTCAGTTGTATGTTGAAGGCTTTCTCCTTTCCATTTTTGCTCAGAGCTGAGATGGCAGCTAAGATTGCCGGTTTGGGTTGTTTTGAACTATTGTGCATTAAGAAACCATTTTATAGCCGGGCGAGGTGGTACATGCCTGTAATCCCAGCACTCAGGAGGCTGAGGCAGGAGGATTGTTGTGAGTTCGAGACCAGCCTGAGCTACAAAGTGAGCTTAAAGCCAGTCTGAACTGCATAGCGAGACCCTGTCTCAAAAAGACAAAAAAAAAAAAGAAACCATTTTATAGCAGCTAGTGTAACTGAATAAAACTGGTAGGGAATAAACACTACAAGATGAGCTCTGTATGTCCACTTTGATCATGGGAAGAGACTAGGAACCGAATAAAATCACATTTCTTTGTTTCTTGTTTTGTTTTTTGGCCTCTTTTTTTCATTACCTTTTTTAAAAAAATTACTTTAAGAATATAATAATAATTGATATGACATTAGGAACAGTACAAGGGCCAGGGAGATAGCTCAGTAGAACTGAGTCCTGAGTTGAGTCCCCGGTACTAGAAAGAAAGGCAGACAGACAGACAGACAGGCACAGGCAGACAGAAAGAAACGGTACACATTTAGAAGATCAAGATGACAGTATTCAAGCATGGTTTTTGTATTACACATTGCAATCCTTGATGTAGTTGCCTAGATGCAGACAGCATACAGAATTATTCAAGGTGAAAAACCTACATATTAACTGCTATTTTAAAAAACCTGATAGAAATTCTTAGTACAGCCACTTCAGCCATCCTGTATATATACTTGAATGCTTTTCCCCCTACCTTTTTTCCTATCTTTTCTCTTTTTTCTCCTCTTCATTGTTTAATCCTTAAATTCCATTTCTTTCTGTTTTACTGAATCTGTTACACCTTTCAGGTTTTATTTCTTCTTCCAGATTCTTATACTAGGGAGACAATATTATATTTGCATATTTGGGTCTGATTTATTTCACTTGTGAGTAATAGCCTCTAGTTGCATCCACTTACCTATGTAGGCTTTCAGTTTGTCTTCCTTGACAAACTGAGTAATATTCCATTGTATAAAAACACCACATCTTTTTCATCCATTCCTCAGGTGATGGGCATTTTGATTGCTTCCAAGATTTGGCTGTGACAAAAATTATGCTGCTATAAACATGGGTGCACATATATCACTATAATATGATGTTCTCAGTTCTTTTGGGAAAAATACCCAGAAGGGGATTGAATGGGATTTCCAGTCCTAGTTTTTGAGGAGTCTCCATACTGATTTCCATGGTGGTTGCACCAGTCTACATTCCCTCTAGCAGTGGAGAAGGGTTCCTTTTTCCCTGAAACCTTTCCAGCATTTATTATTAGTTGATTTCTTTATGATATCCATTCTTTCTGGGGTGAGATAATATCTCAGTTTTGTTTTAATTTGCATTTTTCAAATGGCCAGTGATGTGGAGCATTTTTCAGGTATTTATTTGCCTCTTGTATTTCTTCCTCTGAGAAGTGTATATTCATCTCAGATGCCCATATTTGGATTGGGTCTTTACATTTTGGGGACCCTAATATTTTTTAGTTCTTTATATATTCTAGATAGAAGACCTTAGTCTGAGTGATTATTGGTTAAGATTTTTTCCAAATTTGTGGGTTGTCTTTTCTCTGTGTTGGTGATTTCTTTTGACATACAGAAACTTCTCAATAAGAGGAGGTCCCAGTTGTGATTTTTTGAAGTATTTTTTATGCAGCTTGATTTTTGTTCATGAAATGTTTGCCTACCCCTGTATCTTTATGTTTTCCACCTACTTTCTGTTCTAGATTTAGTGTTTCTGTTTTAATGTTTAGATCTTTAATCCATTTTGACTTTAGTTTAGTGCATAGTGATAGACTCAGGTCTAATTTCAGTTTTCATCATGTGGAGAGCTAGTTTTATAGGTACCATTTGTTAAAGAGGCTGTCTTTCTTCCAGGGGGTATGTGTGGCCGCTTTGTCAAAGATAAGATGGCTGAGTGTGGTTATAGTTGTATCTGCATCTTCTAATCTATTCCACTGATACTCAGGTCTGTTTTTTTGCCAGTACTATGTTGATTTATCACACTAGCTTTGTGGTATAACTTCAAGTCAGGAACTGTAATGCCTCCTGCCTTGCCTTTGTGTAAAAGTTTATTTCTTGGGCTGGCCAAATAGCTCAGTGGATTAAAGCACCTACAAGCAAGCTCAGGGGCCGGGGGTTTGATCCCCTGGCCTCCGTCCAGCCCCGCTCTCAGGCACGCTGAAATGGCAGTTGAAACTGGGTGTGGTGGTGCACACCTATAATCCCAGCTCTTAGGAGGCTGTAAACAGGCAGATCATTATGAGTCTGATCTAGTAGTGAGACCCTGAACCCCCGTAGACCCTTCCCTAAAAATACTACAAAAAAAAGTACATTTCTAAATAATTTGAAATGGAAACATTCTTTAACATGAATACTTACTGTTATTTATGTTGGATTTTTAAGAAGAAAGAATCAGCATCATTTTCTCCCTGCATTTTGTGCTCAGTGCCCCCTGCTGGCTGGCTTTGTCAGGAGGGCAGTCCGTCCCTACAGCAGAGGTGGAGCCATGCTGACTCTCCCAGGAGCATCCCTGTGATGCTCACTTCTTTACCTGGAACCATTCTAGGAAGTCAGTTTCCACTGGCCTTTCTGGTCTGGAAATTGTAGACTCCAAAGCCTATTGGGTTATGTCTGCAGATGGAGGTGCTGCCTTTTCCTATTTGAGGCCTGATTTCAATCCATTTTTATTTCAATCCATTTTTATCCCTTCGTGATATATTCCACTCAGCTCTTTCTCAAGCAGCCAGCACCGTGGAGCATGCAGGGCTCTCAGAACCATGGAGTCTGGAGGAAGAACAGCGGTCCCCTCCTGTGCCCTGTCCTGTGGAGTAGATAGCAGGAGGCCGTAAGCAGGAGCGGACGTTCTGTGGCCTCATCTGGCCACCACCCAGTAAGTCATAGTGAAGCCAGCCTTCCTGACTCCTGGCCCGGTCTGGTGCTATTTTCAATGTAACACATTGCTCTGGTTTGTTGTCCAGCTGTCACTTTTGTCATTTTAAATGATTACATATTATTACTAGTGGTTTAAAATCCACATGTGTAATGAACAAGCAGATACCACATAATATGATTACTTTCTCTCAACCCCTATATTAAAAGCTCATTCTATTCAGATGATAGGTTGGGAGCCCTATGTATAATTTCTCAGTTAATTTCATGATAACCTTTAACTAGGTTTTACATCTGTTGGGTCAAAAGTCAGACTTGCAAAAAGTCATGCAGTAGATGCACTAAGGCTTTTAAACTGTTTCTCTATGAAATCTTTGCTCTTTGAGTATCCACAGTTAAAATGTATTCAGAATAAATAAACTTCTCACCTTTCAGCTTTATTAAATTTAAATCTGAAAATATCAAATCAGAGCAGGTGTTTTTCTTCTCTTGTCCTTGTCTTTCTCCTTTCCTTCCACTCTTGTTCTCTTCTTCCAGTACTGGGGATTAAACCCAGAGCCTTCACCCTGAGCTACATCCCCAGACCTTTATTTTATTTTATTTTTTACTTTTTTAAATTTTGAGATAGTCTCACTAAGTTGCTAAGTTGCCCGTGCTGGAGTCAAAGTTGAATTCCTCCTGCCTCAGCTTCCAAGTGGGTACCACCACGCCCAACAGATTTTTTAAGCTATTGTCCTGCTTTACTTTCATTTAAAATAAAATGTAAGTGCAACTTTGGTATGACTGCGATGATGAATTTAAATACTCTTAAGAATGAAGCTGCTAAAAGTTACAGAAATGATTTCTGACTTTAAGCTGCTTCATCAAGTTATGCATAAAAGAGCTATGATACTGGGCTACAATGGCCTTACTTTTTTTAACTTTGTAACCTTTTACCCAGAATTTTAAATTCCAGCTGTTAATCTAAAATTTCTTGCAGGTTAGAAGTATACAGATTAATGTATATTATTTTCTGGGTTCTGGAGGTACTTTTCTTACTTGTGAATCCCTGGATTTTCGTCACAAGTTGCACAGGCGCACACGCACACACACACACACACACACCCTGTGGCTGCAGAGCTGCAGTACTTGTAGAAGGTTGCAGAGCTCCAACAGCACTGTGCGCTGTGCTGTTCTCCTGAACATCCTTGACCTCCAAGGGCCTCTGGAGACCTGCTTCCTCTACAGGCCCACTCTATACTCCATCTCCTAGGGCCCTTTTCATCTGGCGACCAGAAGTTCTCAGTGGAGAGTGCCGAACCAAAGCCTCTTTCTCACATACCTTCATTTGTCGCTTAAGCTAGTTCTGCCTGCTTTGTTCATGTACCATGCACTTCCCTGCTGATGCCTGCCACTGTTCTTTTTAGCTCCTAAAGTTTTGCCCCTTACCTGAGGAAAATTGTTTCATCAGACACAATAAGCACAGAGAAAGATACTTTTTAAAAGTAGTCAGGCTTGGGACTGAAACTTCTTTCTGCTGCTTAAAAAATACCTCTTCACATTGGACAATGAGGAGAGGGCAAGGAGAAACTCTGGGAAACATGGCAGAGGCAAGACCATTCACTTATACACACTAGGTGAGTAAGACGGTGATCCTGAGAAACATCAGATTTTTGAAACTAGCAGTTAAGTGGTAGGATTCTCACTCCAACTAACTATATATGCTGATACCTGTGAACCAAGCAACTGCACTGAATTTAACAAAGTGTAATAGAAGGACACACTTCAAATGCCTGTCATTCTGCTCTTCTAAATATGTACTTCTTTTCATGACATACTAGCTATTACTATACTGCCCTTTTCTAAAGGGTAGTAAATGAAAAATAAGACAAAAAATATCACAAGACAATTCTGCTACAATGCTACTATGCTGTATATGGATGGATTTCTAAATATCTATGTAAATATATGGAAGTGTTCATTCCTATTTAAAAACATTTTTCTTCTTCATATTCTGTACAGACTTAGAGTTTAGTATCTCAATATTTGATGGTAAAGTGCATGTTCCATGTTATGCTTATGATGTGTGATATTTAGACAAATAGTGTGGGTAAACCAAACTGCATATGTTGCAGGGTAATAATAAGCTTCTCTTCTGGAGGGTTAACAACATAAGTTTGCAGATCAAAAATTGGAGAAAAAGAAAGGCTTCAAAAGCCAACATTTTGGCCCTAGCCTTTCAAGGTCAGTGAAGACTTAGGACATAGGAGAATTTGTCCTATAAAATTATGTAATTGAGTTGTGCCCCAAATTTTCTGATCAAGGAGATTATGGGGCCACAGAAGAATGCAATCAATGATGTATAGTGTGCCTAAGGAGAGTCACATGGAGAGAAAACTTTCTCTCAGGCTTCCACAGAGAGCAACTTGGTCAAGCAATGGCCATGACTCATCCACATGGCTTGACACCTACAAGGGATCTACAAAGTGTGGTAAGGGTTACAGGTTAAACCCTGAAGGTACCTGACTGACCTTATCTGATACAAAAGTTACATTTCTTGTTATATAGGTCTTGCTTTAACTGGGTCTTAACCATCCAGCAGAAAAGTATAAAAATGGAGGTTATGTAAAGTCAAGTCATATTAATATACTGAGCTGTGAATGGCTCAACTCAACAACCTCTGTGGATAACCCACTTCTATTGTCTGATCTGTGTTGGATTGTTTTATGAATAGATAGATAGATAGATAGATAGATATATACCTGTATATATAAATTTAGCTATCCATGTTTTGAAAATCTGTAACATATGTATTGTTGTATGTTACCCTGTTTATGTCAATTTTTCTATTTGTTTTTACTTCTATTTTTCACTCTTCAAGTTAAAATACAAATAAATTAAAGAAAATAAATAAGTAAAATAAAAACAAAAAAATAATACCTCTTCAGGACAATTTAAGGCGATTTGCTAAGGTCCTTCATGGAGGTGCTTGCAGAACAGTGGCTGGCACACTGTGACAGTTCAGCTATGCTGTGTCTCACCTGTGTGCCATATTCCTAAGTTCCATGTGACCAGGTGTATTCTACAGTCTTCAGAGATTTCCTGAGCTCTTACAGCTATCGTGGCATCTTTCTCCTCAAGGTTTTACTACTTTCCGTGATGTGATGATTAAACTCAATTGTTCCCACAGAGCTGGCTGGGGAGCTGCCAGGGAGAGGGTGGAGCACACCTGTGGGCGTGTCTGGGCGGGGCCTGGAGCTGTGGCCTTGGGTCTGTGTCTGGTCTCCCACCCCTCCCGGTCTGGCGCTGCCGCCTGTGTTGCTCCCTGCCACCAGGAACTAAGTGGATGTGCCCTGCTGTGCCCTTGCCTGCAGCCTTCCATTGACAGAAGCCTCTGTCCTGTGAGTCAAAGCCGTCCTTTACATTGTTGGTGGTATCCTAGCTCAGCAGCGGGCAAACTGACTGGTATACTCATGTAACACTTTTTAAAGCCCTACTTCTGTCCTGTGTCACTTAAAAAATTACTGGCCTTATCACCATACTGTTTTCTCCTGTTACATGAAGAAATATTTTAATGAGTTACTGTTGTCTTGAAAAATCTACCCCTCATCTGTAAAGTTTTGGCAGGCAAATGAGATCTAGGGTTTTGTTACGGATGGTATCTGGATGCCCCCCAGAGTCTCATGTGGTCATTGGTGGGGCTTTTTCACAGGTGGCTGGATCTAGGACGTGTGCTGTTGGGTGCGTGGCTACTCAGCAAATCTGCCGATTGGTTGGGCGCCTTCCCAAAGCCAGGGTAGCCTAGCTAGAAATAATAGGGTCAGAAGAAGCTGCTGTTGCAGCCTGTGGCTGTGTGCCTTCTTCTTCTCATCGTCTGCCTGGCATGGACAGTTTCTCCTCTGTGATGCCCCTCTGCCATGTGCCGCACTGCCTGGGTGCCAGCCAGTTATGGACAGAAACCTCCACAAACTGAGCCAAAATAAACCTTTCCTCCTTTAACTTCAAGCGTTGGGTGTTTTGTCTTAGCATCAGGATGGATTCAAACAGCCAGTTATTAATAAATGTTTTAAAGGTTAATTTTTTTATTTTGAAATAATTTTAGACTTAGAAGATATATAAAAATAATAGGGTTTTCACATGCCTTTCAGAGCATTTCCCCCTACTTTACTAGTTATCACATTTTAAATTAACTTTGGTTCATTACTATTAAGCTACACTTTATTTCAGTTTTATGAGTTTTCACCATTGGCCTTTTCCTATTATAGGATTCAATTAAATATCCTACATCACACTTACCCTGCTTTCTAAACTTTTCTTACTTGACAGTCCCTCAGTCTCTCCTTAACTTTTATGATCTTGACACTTTGGAAAGCAATACAGGTCCTTTATTGTGTAGAATGTCCCTCAGTTGGGTTTGTCTGATGTTTCCTCTTAATTGCTTTGAGATCTGCGCTAGTGGGTAGGTGAGCTAATGTGCTTTTTGCCGTCAGGGATATGTGGTGTCTGTGCAGCTTATTCCCGCGATGTTAACCCGGAGCCATTGTTACACCATTGTTACAGTGGTCCCCGCCAGGTAGGTTTTTCCATTGCAAGTGCTTGCTG
Organism: Ctenomys sociabilis; assembly: GCA_004027165.1. Taxonomy (NCBI): domain Eukaryota; kingdom Metazoa; phylum Chordata; class Mammalia; order Rodentia; family Ctenomyidae; genus Ctenomys; species Ctenomys sociabilis. The sequence continues at coordinate 52,826 of PVKA01000925.1, forward strand.
GCTGTTATGTTTGCGTCTAGATGTATCCCCAAAGCCTCGTGGGGCATAGAGCTTTTCTGAGGTGGCTGAATGTACAGTGTGTGATTCATCCATAGTGCAATGCTGAGTACACAGGGTGAGTGCTCCCCAGCCCTACGGCGGGTAGCCTGCTGGGCTGTCTGCTTGTTGCTTCTGCTGTCTTCCGCTGCTGTGAACTGGTGCCCCTCTGCCATGTGTGGCCCTGCCTTGAGCAACCAATTATGGATTGAAACCTTCGTAAACTAGGAGCCAGCGGAACCTTTCCCTCTTTTTTCTCCAGTTTCTTAATTTAGAAATTTGGATTGTTGATTTGAACCTTTATTACGTTTATAATACTAGCATTAAATGTTATAAATTTCCCTCCAAATCAGTGTTTTAGTAGCATTCCACATATGTTGACAATCTCAAAAGAGTTATATGTTGTCTTTGTCACTCAGATTTTTAAAAGATTAAGAGACTATTATATTTCAATTACCCATATATTTGACACTTCTGTTGCTCTTCACTCCCCATGCAGTCTAAGTGTCCTTTATGCAGAACTTTTAAGTATTCTTTTAGACTTGCCAGTAATGTTTTCTAGTTTGTTTTTCTTTTGTTTTTTTTGTTTTTTTTTTTTTTGTCTCTGAATGTCTTGATTTCTCCTACATCTGTCAAGGATATTTTCACTTGATATAAAATTCAGGATTGAGAAGACTTTTCTTTTAGGACCTGAAAAATGTTCTTTATGGTCTCCATGATTTCTGATGAAAAGAAATCATCCTTTGAAACATTTTCCATGTACATAGTGGGTCACTTTAATCAGATTCTTTTCAGTTTTTCCTTTGGCTGCAATGTGTGATTTTGATCTGGCAAGCCGTGGATTTACATTTATCCAGTTTGCTGAGATTTTCAAATCTATGGTTTGTATCTTTCACTGGATTCTGGACATTTTCAGCCATTTTTTTTTCATCACTTCTTACTTTGAGAAGGACATGAATATTAGTCCTTTGTGGTATACACAGTATCCTGAGAGCTTATTATTTGCTTCCATTTGTGTGTGTGTGTGTGTGTGTGTGTGTGTGATTGTATTGGACATTTACTATAGATTTACCTTCAGATCTACTGACTTTTACTACATTAGATCCAGCCTCTGTGTGCACCACCTGGCCGCCTGGCTGAGGGCTCTGTTGTAGCTCAGTTCTCAAAGTGCTCAGTAAATTATAGAAGATCAGGTCCATGTGCTCATCCCTGAACCCTGGGGTCAGTACCCACTCACAGAATCACCTGGTGGGAGCCACTTCATCTTCTGCATGACCTCCCGAGGTTTCTGGTCCCTCAAGTCTTCCCAGTCTTCTGACCAAACACTGAAGCCTTCATTTTTCCTTGCTGCCCTACAATTCCTACAGTTGCATCCTACAGTGTGTCCAGGACAGCTGACAGGAAAACAGAGATAGACAAAAATAAGTGATTTGCTACATGTCCTACCAGAGGAGCACAACCCCTGATCAGGTGATCTTTCCTCGTAGCACCTTCCCATCTGCTGCTGTCACCACCCCTGCTAGTGGATTGCTTGAAGACCCTACTGTAGTGCTACATCAGATTTCTGCCCTCTTCTGCATTCTGTCTGCTGTGGCTTGCTTAGTCCTTCAGAGTGCAGCCCAAGCATTCTCTCCAGAATTACACATTATGCCCTGAGTGGGGTGTACTGAATCTTCCCTGTACTGGCCTGGAAGTCCAACTCTGCTGGGTCTCACTTTGATTTCACTTACTTATGTGTTCAATTATATGTACAGAGAGTGAATTTCTGAATCCAAACCCCTGTTAGAAACAAATTTAGAGACTAAAATACAGTATTTTTATACTATTAACATTACAGTACCAAGTCAGAAACACTGTTTCCAAAGCTCCTGAGGGTAGCTCTTACTGTCCCTCTTAGTGCGTTTCTGTAATCCATTCATTTGTAATATAGTTATTTGTTAAAATAATGTTTCAAAAGTTGAATCTCACATGTTTTAAGAGAAAACACCATTGTGATGGGGGAGGTAACAGTATGCAAGCTTCTTTTCAATGTTGTTTCTTCCACTTATCACCTCTCCTTTTGACCCCACTCATCAATAACTATTATTTGTTCTCATCATAGGAGTAGAGTAACAGCACATCAATAGTATTGGGAATCAGTTGGTAATTATATCATAGCATTTGACATAAAATATGCTTGACAATTATAAAGGATAAGACTGGAAAAATTCATATGGTAATAATTGTGTTTCAGGATTCATATGAAAATATAATACATGGTAATATGGTGTTAGAAACAAATTGCTACTGCATCATGTCTGTTGGATTCATGTTGCTGAATTATCCATGACAAGCCTTGACTTCTGGTCTTTTTTCTTTTTTTAAACACTTTTATAGTGCAGAAGAAAGTGATCAAGTTTTTATCTGACATTTGCTATCTTACATGCATAGTGTTTAAGCTCATAGCAATTGAGATTAAAGAATCTTCTGTGTTGGGGTAGGGTGCCCTAGAAAGGTTGCTAACCTAGAATAAAGTTCACCTCTGGTCAGATCACTGCTTTTCCCTACAGAAGTAAGGTGTCCTTGATCAGTGTAGATTAAAACGTTATCAAAGACCTAAGCCAGAAGCCCAGCTGGTGAACTGAAGCACTCTGCGGCTTTTCTCATCTCCGGACTTCACAGCTTGACTTTAGCAATTGCAGTACTCTGTTGTGGAATTCAAAACCAACCCGGAAGCACTAGAATTCCGAACGATGGGCAGCCTTTTCTGTGAGGTGACTGCGGTTGAGGAAAAGGTTTGTGTCACTTGAAAGGCTTAGCCTTTGTTGTGGATGACAGGCATTCTGGGAAGTGGACGTCATCACTCAAAATGCTAAAATTGCTTTACACACTATTTATGGTTGATTCTCATTATAGAAATAATCTGAAAAGTGGATCGTTGACTCCAGGATGACTAAAATGAGTTAGACTATCACTGGAAAGGCAGAATAAACTTTTAATAGCTACTGTAGAGGGATATGCAGTTTTACTAAGTTGATTGTTATTTATATAAAAGAATCCCAAGAATGAGTACAGACCAGAGATGGGACAATTACTCTTAGGTGGAGAGAGTAAAAGATAATCTGAGAAATGAATCAGAGACTCCAAAACTGACCCTGCCCTTTTCCTCCCACCTAATAAAAGGAAGATACTGTTGCAGTCTCCATTTTAGCCTTTTTTTTTTTTTAAAGAAAAAACCATAAAACTTACTCTGTCTTTTTTGAGTTGTAAGCTTTTGCCAAAATGTTGACAATGTCATGAAACAAAGTGGAATTAGAAAAGAATAGAGCCATCCAAGAATCCAAGGTCAAGAAAGCAGCAGAGCACTAAAACAAGGCACAGAGGGTACAGAAGGTGTTGTCTTGCTCCTTCTGCATCACATTGCTGTATGCAGTCGGCTGTGTCCAGGTCCTTGAGACATTTATTATAAAAGTGTTCTGCCCCCCCCCTCCAGGTGGGAAGAGTGTTGTGTGGCTTAGACCCATAACTCCCCAAGAGGCCTCCCTTGTTCATAGGTTGGGCTTTTGGAAGGCGATTGACTCATGGGGGTGTTATCGCTGACCAGTCTGGTCAGTCTAGTGGGTCATTGGGGTCTCCTGGAAGGGCAGGTCTCCCTCCTTAGGTCATCCCTGCCTTCTCCACTTCCTGGCCATGGTGAAGTCAATGGTGGCTTCACTGCACCGCCACTCTGCTGTCCTGTTCCTGCCCCAGAGCCAGCCACTTGAACTGAAAATGTGAGCCACGTCAGCCTCCCCTCCTTTCAATTGTGCATGTTACATATTGTATTCCAGGAGCAATAAAATAATAAACAACGGGAGTGACATTTAGTTGAGAGGGTTAGACTAGAGAGAATGCCCACAAACCATCTATTCCAGTAGCGTGTTTAAAATGGCCAGCTTATTGCAATTAAAACCTTTAATGGGGGCTGACCTTCAGAAGGGTTATGAAATTTATCAAGCTTGCAAATAATTTTTCAGCTATTTTTACTCATAAGCTGTCAGACAGTTTAGCAGTTTTCCAGGTGGCTGCTCTATGGCTCCAAGATCATTGGTACTATCATAGTTTTTTAAAGGGATGACCTCCCTCCCCAGTTACATAATCTGCCGTTCCAAGGCCCCATCTTGCCCTCTTCCTCCATATATAGTCATGCCCTTGCATGCAATCACAGCAGATTACCCTGCACCCTGTCCCGCCCTCTATTCATGCTGGCATTGTTGGAATATTTTTTTTGAGATCTAAAAAATTTAACTTTCAAATTTAGAAAATATAGCTTTAATATAGCCATAAATGACATGGCATTTTTGAAAGGTCACATTTTTTATGGTTGGAAGGAGAAATTGGAAATATTTATGAGTCATTTTAGTTGTCTAAATGAGTTTAGTGCCAGTTTCTCTCTCCAAGGTTAAATGCTTAAGTAACCCAGAGTATCACTTATCTCTGTGGGTCTGATTTTAATTTTTGGGATGTGAGAGAATATTAATAATGCAGTCCTGTGAAGTAGGACTTCTTACGTGCACTTAGGATTTGTTTGCTGCCCTTCCACTGCTTTGCTCCTCCGACAGTAGTGGTACTGTCCTGACCACAGCTACCTTTCCCATCATTTCATGACTATTTCAAAACGGGGCTCTTGATTTCGACATCAAGCTGTGGCAGGCTGCGACTCCTGGTTTTCTCCCCAGCTCCATCGTTCATTAACAGAGTAAGTTTGGGTTAGTCATTTACCTCTTTGAACTTACTTATTCTTGCCTATAAATTTGAAGGAAAAAAGCTTATGTAGCTGTTGACCTTTAAAACTAACACTCAGCATGGTTCCAGGAAAAGAACTGTCATCATTTAGCGGATGACAGCTACTGTTAATCTTTAGTTAGTGATGTAGCTGTTTCTGTATAACTTCACCTGTGAAAAGTTTCTTTGCTGTCTCCATTGCTGCTTTGCACTATAGCTATGTGCAACCCTCCAAGACTGGAGCTCTTAGAGGCTGTGGTTGCAAGTGGGGCAATGAGAGTAAAACAAATTTAAAAGTCCACATGAGATAACTGCAGGCTCTTTAGCTATTCACACAGTGTCAGATGGGTTCAGCTGATTAGACTGTGACAGCTGTAAGAGGAATTTCTATAGAATAAAGGATATTGAAAGGATATATTAGGAAATTCAAACACAAATTCATGAAGTAGAAAATAAAAAGCAAAAGAACAACCTCATGTAGTAAAAAAAAAAAAAAAAAGGCTGAAGTCAGAATTTTTGTCGTGTGTATTTTACCTTTAGTGCTGGAATTCATATTTCAATGTCCTTAATAAAATTTTGGGGGCTGGCCAAATAGCTCAGCAGATTAAAGTGCCTGCAAGCAGGCACAGGGGCCAGGGGTTCCATCCGTGGGCCTGCCAAGGTGGCCCTGCCCCTGGGCTGCACTGAGATTGCGATTGAGACTGGGCATGGTGGCACACACCTGTAATCCCAACTCCTGGGAGCCTGTAAACAGGCAGATCATACAAGCCTGATCTAGTATTGAGACCCTGAACATACTGTAGATCCTTCCCTAAAAAATAAAATACAAAATAAATTTGTATCCTACTTTTGCTCATTGTTGGTTAGGTCTTCAGTAAAAGATCACTTCATAACTGTTTTCAAGCATGTGAAGGATGCTGAGCAATTGGTTGCTTTCTCAGTAAGAACCCAAGAGAAACTTGGGTTAGTATTTGCAAAAACAGTATAAAATGTGTAGACTTACTAGTACACATGCCGTTCACTATTCTTAGGAGATAAACTACATAACTTCATTGAACATTTGCTGACTTACAATTTTGCCCACAAAAGTAGTGCTTGGCCTCGAAACTTGCTCTTTATGTTATACTGTTTTTAACTCATGGTTCTTTTATGTGTGTTAATCTCTTTGGCATCTCTGACTCCCTCTGTGTGTTCCAAAGCATAAGGTAGTGCAGAACACAAAGGAAATCCTTTCACCATGTGAGAGGGTCTTGATCAGATAGCAAGCTATGGAGGTTGAGTTTTCCCCTTCAGTGTTTATGGGTGTACTCTGAATCACTGCTTACATCTAGTAACCGTAAATTCCATCTTAAAACAGAAACACTTTTCCTCAGGAAATGCACACAGTTGTTAATGAAACAATGAGCCAAACAGAATTTTGTCCCAAATAATAATTTAATAAATTGCTTAAGTCTCATTTCCAATCATTAATGTATGTGTGTGTATATATGGGGAGCTATTAATAGAGTTTAAAAGCTAAGTAAGTATATAGAAACTACTAAGCACATGTATCATGGGATATATAAGTGAGTGATAACTAGTTAATATATGCCAGCCACTGGGGTAAAAATAGTGGAGAAGAGGAGCCAAGTGATAATGTAGTTGACCCTTTCCTCAACCACTAACACTAAACTGGGAGTGGTACAGAATTTTAAGTGCCTTTTTCTCAGGCCTTACTGTTGTGATCTTTCTTTAGAACAGTTCTGATAGACCCTTTGGAAGCCTGGCCTCTGTGCGCGTTGTCTGTGCCAAATTACAACACAGAACAAGGGACTCTTCTGTTTTCGTTGCTGAGAATAGTGCTTAATAAGTACTATTTGACAACATGCTGAAGTAAGAGAATGTTGTAAGGGTGTTTCACAAAGGAAAATGGGTAAAACATCTGATGTTTACAAGTTCTATTTATGTGTAAGTTGGTAGCCATAGAAAGCCATGCTTCAACCTTTATTTTTAAAATTTTATCCAACACATGAATATGTATGCTGAGAAAATGATTTCATCTGGTTCCAAATATATACAGTAGCTCAAATATAGTTAATGCTGTTTTAGAAGCTTCCCCCCTCCCCAACTTTAGCCTTGTTGGTTTGAAATATTTCAGAGCCTGGTAAATTGATTTATGTTAATCAAACTTACACAGTACTGACTTGTCAACCTGTGACACATAATATGATTACTTTCTTTTTATTTCTTTTGCCTTTTATCTTAATGTCTTACTTTATAACCATAAGTAACTATGGTTTTTTTTATTTAAAATCTTATTTGAAATTATAGTTTTTATGTTCATATATCTTTGTATAGATTAGTATAATAAAGACCAGTAAGATTTAATGTCTCCTGAAAGAAATAACTGTCACACATTTTTTAATCATTCTATTTGTATTTCAGTGTCACAGGCTAAGCATTTAGCTTGAGTTTAGTTCACTATAAATTTTAGCTTATGAAGTATTTCTGTAGGACATTCAACTCTAGTTCTGGTTTTTATAGACGTCTGTAATCTGTAGTTACATACAACATAAGAAATGACTGTGTCAAATACTGTATAATATAAAATACTGTAATTTAAGGTTTTATAAAAGGCTTTTTTTAATATGTTTTGGAGAAAAGATAATAGTTTATCCGTGTGCTCCCTGGAATTAATGATTTTGTGTTTCACTGCGCTTAAGCTTGTTTGAGACATACAGTCTCTATGAATATAGGTGTATCCGTAGTGTCTGTCACACAGTGGTAATATGCTCATCACCTTATTTTAAAGGGTGTTTGTTTTGCCACTGGTTATAGAGCCTAAGAGAAACCTGAATTTTTGCTTATCCAAATACCTACTTGTTTCTTTTCCCTGCCTTGGCTCTGGTGCAGTTCTGTTGAGCAGAACAAAGGCCAGTGTTGCAAGAAGAGTTGTAAAGATAAATAGAACAATTGGCTAGTGATTAGTTTTCAGCGGTGGGGAGGGGCACAGTGTAAATTAATACCTACCTCACATTTTATCAAGAGCTGGCACTTTTGGTAGTATTTATGGTCTGTAGAATGTATGTGCCATCGTTCTCATTTCTTTCTCAGGAGAATTCATGAAAGAGGTATTGTTCTCACATTTGAGAACACAGAACAGCCTCCATGACCGAGTGACAGGCTGGCATTCACTAGTACTCAGGTGTGCAGGTCAGCTGACAGCCTGGCGCTTCCCATGATTTACGTGGGCCGCATTCACTTTGGTACATACTGAGGTCAGTGATTCAGCTAAGCCGTGTATGTATGTGCCTGTGTGGAGGCTGCACAACTCAATTAGCTTGCAGAATAAGTGGTTTTGTTTTTCTTCTGAGGCAGCACAATGAATGTTTAGGAGAAAGAAGCAGGAAGGTAGGTTCCAATCTTTTCTGCTGGCATGAACTGATGAGAACTGTGTGTGAAAGGGCTCAGTCGCTCTCACTGATGACTCTCTGGCACCCTTCTTCTAAGATCATGTGGTTCCAAATTCAGTTGTTGCTCTCCTAATCAAAATCATTGCTTTAAAGAACTTCTTCCTCATATAATTCGCCCAAATTTTCATAGAAGGCTTTGAGTTTTCAATAAGATAGTAACAAAATCCCTTTGCAATGGCTCTAAGAAAACCTTTCTCCCCCTGAATGTTATTCTATGAAAAAGTGTTTGATGGTGAAGCTGTCCTCCTGAATTTGAAGGATAATGGCATAATGCTCGTTACACAGGAGCTCATCCAGCAGGCATACACTGAGCATCAACATTATGTATTTGGGCTGCCGAGACTCCAAGCTGCCAGCTTAGTGTGGAAGGGAGACCAGCATGTGCAATGTCACTTCAATTACAGGACTCAGAATGTCAAGGGAGGAAAGATACAAATAGTTTTATCTTAGAATGGAAACTGGAAGGGCACAAAGTCACAAAGATTTCACCATAGCAGGCAGCAGGAAGTGTGTCTAGAGGAGCCAGTGGCTTAGGAAGACCACTCTGAGAACCTCATTTGCATGCAGGAGGAGGGTGCTGTGGTAGAAAGGTTAATTCATTTGTGTGCAGCCTAGGAGCCCCCTGGATGTCAGAGTGACTTTTTCTTTTTTAAAGAAAGTTAGGAAGAACAGATCCCTTGCAGAGATGGCAGAGGAGGAGAATCTGGAATTTCTCACTAGGGCTAGGGCAGGAAGGGTCAGTCTTCATCTGTGGGTGCTCCTCTGGCCTGCGCTTCTCTCCCACTGCATTACCCACTGTGGCTGGGTCGTGGAGAATTTTGTACTGCACCCCTGGAGTTTGGACATTTCTGAGCAGTGAAGAGTTTCTGCAAGGTTCAAAGCAGAATAATAATGTGAGCTAGGTTAGAGAGCCTTCTAAAAGCCCAGAGAAGAAAGGAATGTGGCTGATGTGTGCTTAGGTAGAGTAATAGTAAGGCATGTCAGCTACAGTTTCCTGTGTGCTCTCTGTATCCTAGATGGCTTTTACATTTACAA